>JAVQIZ010035400.1:0-12151 GCA_036023535.2 Galaxias brevipinnis
CCGAGGCTCCTGACTTGGGAGGAGATGGGTACAGGGAAGCCATTGATCGTGATGTTAGGGATAGTGGCTTTGGATCCAACTAGCAGGGCCTCCGTTTTACTGCCATTGAGCTTCAGGAAGTTCTGACTCTTCCAGCTCTTGGTGTCCTGAAGGCCGTGAGTGAGGGGGGAGGGAGGGCAGTGGTGGGGTGGGTAGAGACATAGAGCTGGGTATTATCAGCATAATAATGGGAGTGGACACCGTGATGACGGAGGATCGACCCCAGAGGAAGGAGGTAGACGATGAAGAGAAGTGGACCCAATACTGATCCCTGGGGGACACCCTGTGCAATTGCAGCACTTTTGGACCTGTGGTTCTCCAGCTGCACAAACTGTTGCCTATCAGCGAGATAGGATGAGAACCAGGAGAGTGCGAAACCAGTGACCCCAATGCCAGTCAGGTGCTCCAGAAGTACTGAGTGGGAGATTGTGTCAAAGGCAGCACTAAGGTCAAGGAGGACGAGGATGGATAGTAGTCCTGAGTCAACTGCACAGAGGAGGTTGTTGGTGATTTTAACCAGGGCTGTTTCGTCGCTGTTTTGAACGGAAACCGGGTTGAAATTGTTTCTGAAGGTTATTGGAGTCAAGGTGGGACTGAAGTTGAGCAGCAACAACCCTCTCAAGCATCTTGGAACTTAAAGGGAGATTAGAAATGGGCCTGTAGTTGTTAAGGTCCTCAGGATCAGCACCAGGTTTTTTGAAGATGGGTAAGATTGTGGTCAGTTTGAGAGTGGGAAGTAAGTTCCAGATTTGAGGGAGGAGTTGATTATTGCCGTTATCAAGGGGGAGACGGCTGGCAAATAGGCTTTGATGAGGCTTGTGGGGAGAGGATCAAGCTGACAGGTAGTGGACTTAGACTTGAGGATGAGCTCAGAGATTAAGAACATAGATGCTGGGGTTAAGTCAGATAGTGAGCTGGCGAATGACAGAGCTGGTGGGACCATCCAGGCTAGTTCTTCTGATGTGGTGGCAGATGAGGCCACCTGTAGGTGGATGGTGTTGACTTTGGGGGGGGAAATTTCAGGACGGCAGTGCAGTTTTCAATGGAGATATTAGAAGGGAGGGTGCTAGGTGGCTGTAATAGGTGGCTGACTGTGGAGAAGAGGGCTCTGGTGTTACCTTTCCCTGCAGAGATGAGGTTTGCGTTGTAGTAGGCTTTAGCAGCATAGAGCTTTAATTTGAAGTTATGTAGGTGGTCCGAGTAAAGTTGGATGTGCACTGAGAATCCAGTCCTTTTAATACAGCCGCTCGAGACGGCACCCAATGGTTTTGAGCTCACGGAGGGCAGGAGTGTACCAGGAAGCTGTTTTTACTAACTAACTAAGTGAGGTTACAGGGAGTGATACCAGTGGAGCAGACTAAATCAAGAATGTGGCCTTTAATGTGAGTTGGGAATGTGATATGTTGAGTGATTCCAAGACAGTCAATGAGAGAAATAAAATCATTTGCAAAGGCACTGGACAAGTCATCAATGTGGATGTTAAAGTCACCCAGTAGGTTAACATTAGGGGACATAGCACAAACAGATGTTAGTAGTGAGGATAGCTCTTTGAGGAAAACAGCATTGCGCTTTGGAGGTCGATAAATGGTTAAAATTATGATTGGTTTAAACAATTGATTTTTAAAGCTAGACATTCAAAACAGGAGTGAAGGGAAACAGTGATAGCATTGACTTTAAAGTTCAATGATGCATCCTAGGCTTAAAAAAGGCCACTCCGTTAATGCACTTAAAATGAGCAATGGGAGAAATTGGTTTAAAGCAATGCTCAAATCAGAAGGATGTGCTCGTTAAGGTAACACTAAAGCTCATAGTGCATATTCTTACCCGTTCACTCCTCGTTCCCTGTCTGGCCTGGCCGCTCTCGCTCTCGCTCTCTCTCTCTCTCTCAAAATGAATGGAACTTCTAATTTGCTACACAAGTTATGAAAATTAAGGGATAACTCACCAAGCATGTGTTTACTGGCAAATGTTATTTTCAGATAGATATAATAAGTGAGCTAACTCAGCCCTTCACTAGCCTACATACTGTAATGTGGTTACTTTTACAGCTACCTTTAAGCAATAAGACCTCATGTCTCCCCGATTATTCCCGACGTCTATGATGCTAATCCAGACTGTGGATTTAAGAAGAAATATTGCAGGAGTTTCAATCAGTCTCCAGAAAGTAATTGATTGTAATGTTAACTAGAGTAACCCTAGGCTGCAACCACACAGATAGGATTTTGCCAACAGGTATAATGCCAAAACGAGAAGAACAAGAACATTTGTTATCAAAGTCATAAGTAACAAATAACACAAATCACCCTACAGCACACAACACACATTTAGATTGCTAGTTAACTACTTTATCTATTAATGTTAGCGTATAAGTAGGCTGATTTATCTATTTTTGTTTGTACAGCGCAAAATTTAGCAAGACTAAAACAATTCCTGGTCTGTATACCCAGAACAGCTGACTGTCGTTCATATCACTGAACAATCAACGTTACGTTTTGAATTTGATACTGGTACAACGTTATGATCACAGAAGGTAATGCACCTGCGGGTTAGAGCTATCTCCCCGAAACATTACGAGTTTTAAAAGCATTTGCATTTGTTATGAGAAGAAGAGAAAACTTCTCTCTGTGTGTTCATGTAGGGGCCTAGAAGCTGAGCATGGATGATGGGAAACAGATGTGTGTTATTCTCTCAGTTCTAAGTCAATGAGTGAGAGACAGCTTGGGATGTATGTAAGTTGCGAGCAAGAAGGGAGAGATCAAAAAAACATCTATGCAATGAACGTAGCGGCCTGTATCCTTTAAATGCGCAATAAAAGCTTTAAAATGATTTATATTAAACATCGAAATCTGTTTCGTTTCTCTATTACAAGAAGTCTAAGAAATCTATAACACAATAATAGCTCCTCAGCAACTGATACAGCTGTAAAGCTTTGCCTGGTTAGAAGAAAAAAAGAAAAAGAAAGAAAGGAAAAAAAAGGGTGTGTACCACCACACTGAATTGTTGGTTTGGCCTTAACCATTGGTTAAAATTAGCAGTGTGATGTGCAATCATTAATTCACACACACAAGGAGAAAAAAACTAAAGCTTTCCAGTGCGGCAATAGTGAAAAGGACAAAGCCATCAGGTGCACAATTTTGAAAAAAAGAGGATAAACGTGGAAAAGATAAAGGTATTAATTGATTACATTATGAACATTAAAGTTAAGTCCTTTTTTTGGAGTAGCTTGGTAAGTAATAGTTTTGCAAAAATGGTAACACTAATTTGGATGTTACTAACCAGTAGGCTACATTGCCAATAATCAAGCTGAACTTTCTCTTCAAACTGCAGCAAAACAGGATAAACTATAAAGTTAGTGTTGTTTCCCCCACTTTCCTTGACTATCACCATGCAAATAAAATGTTTTTGAAAAATAAATAATGGAGCTATATTGCATTATTAATTAACATGCCACAATGCCCCAGTACAGCTGCATATTCGAGAAGCCAATAGCAGAAGCTATAGTTGTTTTTTTACTTTATATATAAAGACAAAAACAAACAATAAACTGGTGAAGATCTAGGATTAGGATTAGTCTTCAAGGTAAGGTATCTACAACCTTATTGGATACAATCATTATCCTCACCACCAGATTTCCAATGACCATGACCATCATGAAGACCACTAGGCACATCCCAGCTCCAGCCACCTCCATGCAGTCCCACATGGTTTCAATCCACTCCCCGCAGAGGATGCGGAACACAATGAGGAAAGAGTGAAAGAAGTCATTCATGTGCCAGCGTGGTAAATCACAGTCTGCGGCGATCTTGCACACACAGTCTTTGTAGCTTTTACCAAAGAGCTGCATGCCCACAACAGCAAAGATGAAGACAATAATGGCCAGTACTAATGTCAGATTTCCTAATGCGCCCACAGAGTTACCAATGATCTTGATCAGCATGTTGAGTGTGGGCCAGGACTTGGCCAGTTTGAAGACACGCATCTGTCACCAACAGAGCACAACATACATTATATAGAAAAATGCATTCACAAGAACATTAATATTCTAGACACAAATTGCGATCTACGATTTTTTTAACATTTTGGTGGCTTATGAGAAAAAGTAAAATTTGGTCATATGTAATGAGTAAACAATGTGTCTTACCAAACGAAAAGACCTGAGGACAGACAGGCCCTGAACATCTGCCAGTCCTAGCTCCACAAGACTAAGTGTGACGATGATGCTGTCAAAAATATTCCAGCCAACCTGGAAGTAGTAGTAGGGGTCCATGGCGATAAGTTTAAAAAACATCTCTGCTGTGAAGATCCCAGTAAAAACCTAAAAGGTTATGTACAGATCTATTTACATAACTAGATGTAACAAAATAGCTATTTATGGCTTTACCATGCTTTCTTATTAAAATATGTCTAACTCACTAGGTTTCCCACAGAGAGCATGTGGTCAAACTCATTGGTCATGGGGTAGTGCTCCATAGCCATGAAAAGGGTGTTGAGAACAATGCAGATTGTGATGCCAAGATCCACGAAAGGGTCCATCACTATGAAGTGCACCCATCCTTTAAAGACCACCCAAGGCATGCAACAGTCCCACTTGAGGAGCAAGTTAGCGAACAGGTACCAGCCAGGTTGGCATGGCCTATTGGCGTCTTCAAGCTCTATTAGGAAGTAACAAGGACAAAAACAAGAAGGGCATTAGGATACGGATATCATTGATACTATAATTATTAGAATGCAATTAAAATTTTTGTTTGATTTATTGGAGAATGAATTCATAATTAATTAATACCATTTGATATGGCACTTTTCGAGAGACCCATATCACTTTACACTGTAGGGGGAGACTCGCAGTTTGGTCACCAATGTATAACGCTCACCACACATCACTTTATGACCTACTGAGAGCCACAAGGGACAGGAGGAGGATTAACTAGCCAATTGGGAGCTGAAGGGATGATTAAGTGGCCAGGTTGGGCAATTTAGCCAGGACACCGGGGTTAACACCCCTACTCTTTTCGAGAGGTGCCATGGGATCTTTAGTGTCCACAGAGAATCAGGACGTCCATTTAACGTCCCCATCCAAAAGACGCAATCTGTACAGGACAGTGTCCATGTCACTGATCTGGGGCATTGGCCTACCACAGCCCAGAGGGTAGAGTGACCCCTACTGTTCAACCAACTCCACTGCCAGCAGCAACTGGTCTCCCATCCAAGGGCTAACCAGGACCAACCCTGCTGAGCTTCACAGGCAAGATGCAGGGCACTAATGCTAACGTATGGAGCTTCAGCTGAAGTTCAGGAATAATGCGCACTACAACACAAACCCCGTTAGATGAAACAGTCGGTGCCAATGGCAGGCGTATTCCGAAGTTTGACATCTGTTCAGCCAGACTACTCTCACGATGAAGAAGTAAACTAATGTTAAAGTTGGCCATAGGAGCTTTTTGCTTTTTAAAGGCTGCGGTTGGCTACATGAAGTTGCCTATGAACTCGTGTTCGGCTTTAAATAAGTATTAAATTATCATATAGCTCTCTGAAATCAGTAAGGATAAAGAAATTGCACCCTTGTAAGTGCAAGTAAAATTAATTGCACCCTTGTGAGTGCAAGTAGGGATTATGAGGGTGCACCCGCCCTGCATGTAAATGCATGAATTACAATTGATTTCATTTCATTGATTGATTTTGGATTTGAAGGGTGCACCCAGGAAAAGGAATTGCACCTGTGTAAGTGCAAGTAAGACTAAAGGAATTGCACCCGTGTAAGTGCCAGTAAAGATCAAGGAATTGCACCTGTGTAAGTGCCAGTAGAGAAAAAGGAATTGCACCCGTGTAAGTGCAAGGTAAAGGAAAAAGGAATGGCGCCCGTGGAAATACCAGTAGGGATGAAGGAATTGCCCCCTTGTAAGTGCAAGTAAAAGGAATGGCGGTATCGAATAATATAACTCCTAGGTTCATATAGTAGGCTGGTTTTGAGTCTGCAGGTTGGGGATTGAAGTATGAGTGCTCCCTACTGTATGAGAGCTTCAATATTGTAGCAGACCCAACCATGACAAATTTGATGTATAAATTATATTTAAAAAGACAAAGAGCTTGTCTGACTGAAATAATAACCCAGAGAGCATTTTGAGGTACATACATCAATTTTTTTTCCCATGACGCCGAACATTATACTCACTATTGACTACTAGGGGTGGGCGATGTGACCTCAAATATACAGTATATCACAATATTTTCTTTGCTCTAGGCGATAATGATATGATATTGCTATATATACAATCAAACGTTTTTGGAGCCCTTTGAAGTTAGTCAATGATAAATGATTGGGCAACACGGTGACTCAGTGGTTTCCTTTCTGTGTGGCATTTGCATGTTCTCCCTGTGTTTGTATGGGTTTCCGCCGGGTGCTCTGGTTTCCTCCCACCACCATAAAGCATGTTAGGGCTAATCCTCCCATCACTGCCACTACAAAAGAGAACTTGTTCTCTGTTGGACTTACCTGGTTAAATAACGGTAAAAAAAGCACGTAAGTCAAACACTATGAAAAAATATAGTGAATACAAAAAAAATATCTTTCTCTTATTATTAATATTAATAATAATAATAATAATAATAATAATAATAATAATGATAATAATAATAATAGTTCATTGAATTTAGTTTTTTTGTGCTTTTCTCTTGACTCAAAGCACTTCACAAATTGGTTGTCAATTAGGTACGCACAACAACCAGTCTGGGTGATACCACCTCAGCCAATTCGTGCCAGACAGACAGACTAACTGACTCCAGTTCTATTGGCAGTGGTTTTTAGTCAGGGCACTGATAGAAGTATTAACACATATTTTTTGTAAGTGGGAGGAAACCGGGGCACTCGGTGGCACTTTGCTGTACCTAACATGAAGCTTAAGATCTAACAAAATGTT
This sequence comes from Galaxias brevipinnis, assembly GCA_036023535.2. Lineage (NCBI taxonomy): Eukaryota > Metazoa > Chordata > Actinopteri > Galaxiiformes > Galaxiidae > Galaxias > Galaxias brevipinnis. The sequence continues at coordinate 6,954 of JAVQIZ010035400.1, forward strand.
GTTAACGTCGTGCTCCGCTCATATAGTGCTGGTCAGCTGATACAAATATGGTAAGCATAATTCTGATATTGAAATCGATCAAGTGTATTCTACTCCAAACATTTGAATAAAGAAATGTAATATTGGAATTCCATTAACTTATCACCGTATCCATGATATGGCAAAATCCATATCATGACCCAATCTCATACTGCAATTCGCTTTCATATGGGTAAACAGCTGATCCCTAATGACCACCCCTTCAATTGCAGTGTGTGTATATATGTGTATATTGTATAGTGCAGTGTGTGTATGTATGTATATACAGTATGATGTGTTTATATGATAGAGCCAGTGTGGTAAACAACCACGTTTGTATGATTCAATTATTTTGTAAACTGCTACTGTTGGAATGTTTACCACTTGATGTTATCAAATTTGGTTTAGGAATGGTACTAAATCTATCGTGCGCTGAAACACACTTTTAGTGTGATCTTTGGGGAATTGTTTTTTAATTAACAAACTACTAAGAAACCGATAACACATGACTTACTTTCAGTCAAGACAATGATAAAAGACTGACATTTTGATAAGTGAATTAAATTATGTTAGTGACTGCCTGTCTAATGTGAAAGCTTGAGAGGGTTGTCCAGGATAACACCTCAATTCTTGAGTTAGTAGGAGAGTGGTACAGGAAAGCAGTCGGTGATTTTGGAGGTGGTGGTGGACAGACTGGCTACAGAACCAACAAGCAGGACCTCTGTTTTGTTGGTGTTGAGCTTCAGGAAATTCCAGCTCTGCCAGCTTCTGATGCCTTGAGGCATTCGGGGATGGAGGTGGGAGGAGGGACATTGGTGGGTTTAGTGAAAACGTACCGCTGGGGTCGTCAGGTTAGCAGGTTAATGAATTCAGGGTGAGACTGGAGTTGAGCGGCGGCCACAATCTCAAGTACTTTGGAAATTACGTGGAGACTGGAAACTGGCCTTTAGGATTGGTGTGATTGTGGCCATTTTTAAAATAGGGGGTATGGTTTGATATGATCAGAAGTAAGGGAGGAATTAATTTTAAGCTGTTATCTAGGGGAGAAGAAAAGCAGAAAGGCTTACATTAGGCTTGAGGGTAGAGGATCAATATGACAGGTAGTGGGTTTAGATTTAAGATTGAGGACTGCAGATGCTGGGGTGAAGTTAAAGAGGGAGCTGGTGAATGGTTGAGCTGGAGGAACCATCCAGGGCGGGTCCTCAGGTGATGCCAACTGTAGGTGGATGGCTGATTTTGGTGTAATAAAAAGTACAGAAAGGTAGTGCATTTTCTTGTCGCGAAACTGGAGGGAAGGGTGCTGGGTGGCTGTAAAAGGTGGCTGACTGTAGAAAAAAAGGGTTCTGGTGTTGCCTTTTCCTGCCGAGATGATGTTAGCACAGTAGGAGGATTTGGCAGTAGATATGGCTTTGAAGCAGATGTTCAGAGGAAAGTTGGTGGTGCACTGAGAGTCCAGTCTAGTTGCACAGCCGCTCAAGACAAAGCAGATTTTCAAGGAGGCCAGAGAGCCAGGCATTGTCATGGTAAACAGTCATCGGGGGAGGAGTGTAGGGCAGAACTGGGGTGAGAATTAACCTGGGTGCTGTGGGGTTGAGTTGTTCGATGTTTCTGAATGAGAGGACATGTTGCTGTTTTTTTATGGAGATGGGAGCTTAACTTCAAAGAGCACAGCTTTGTGGTTTGAGATGGGGAACTCATGGACAGTAAGTGTTTCCGATGGGATGTTAAGCGAGTGTCCTGACTCTCTGTAGTCACTAAAGATCCCATGGCACTTCCTGAAAAGAGTAGGGGTGCTAACCCAGGTGTAGGTTAACAAGCGGTACTTCACATTGGCGACCAAACAACAGTGTAACAACAACAGTGACAGGGTCCGAAATGAACACCTGCCACTCGCCACAGATGGGTTGATATTCTGTTTGCCAAGTAAAACTAGGAAGGCTACCTGCCACACTTGCTGGTAAATATTTGTACCAAACTAGTATAAAAACTATGCGCAAACTCTTTGCTTCATTTCAATGTCATTTGTGCATGCGCTTTTACTGTCCTCTGCTTTCTGTGTCGGAGTTTGACACACATTATGTGACACACACACACACACACACACACTCGAGCTATATTCTACCCACTGCATCCTTCTATTCAACCCATTATTCAACCTGAACCTACCATCAACTCTAAACAATCACTTGCCACCGGTCTGCTGCTAGCTAATGGCTAATTTGTCGAAAATTGCCGTATTTAAATTAGAAATTCCACTTGTATAACGTTGACATTAGGGCTCTGGGACTACTTGTTTAAAGTTAACAACGACATTATCATTTTGCCAACGAGCGAGTTCTTTGCGATTATAACAAAGTAACGTTTACGGTTAGCCCCTAATGATTATCTTCTCTTTATGCTAACATAATATTTGCAATGTCGATACTGCCGTAGCCGCGATGTAATTAAAAACTGCGCTTTTGTTTTGGAACATGAGACCAATTTATTAGTTGTTTGGTTATGTGGTTGAGGAGGGGGCCAAGGCCAAGCTCACTGAAAACAGCAGAAACTGAATTCAAGCTACTTTGAGACAGTTTGTCTTGGAGCTGTAGCTTACTGGTTCATGTGAAAACTATTTATAAATGTAATATCCTAAGTCCCATCATTTATGACCAAACAGCGGTGACAGTAGGAGTTGTAAGATGATGGCTACAGTAAAAGTAGGCTCTTATATCTGAAATTGATTAACTGTTGACAATTGTATTTATATAGAATAATGTGATTGACTTGTTTCTGCTCTTTCCTCAGGCTCTTGTTTAAGTTTGTTTGCAACATAAGACCTTAACTCAATGCAATGTAGGCCTACTGAAACTAATGTATATGTGACACAAAAATTAAATGTATTATTTTGTCCAGTAAAAAATATGATTGGCCTGTGGATTTTTTCACCTAACAGTCCCCTTGGCCGCTTAGTCAAAAAGTTAATTTTGGACACTGGACAGTGACAGCAACATTATAAAGTGCTTTGGGTGTCTAGAAAAACGCTACAACAAATGCAATTGATTATTATTATTATTATTATTAAGGTCACGTGTGATGTTTTAGGCACAGATCGGGTCCAACACAGAGTTGTCACTTTGGGAACAAACCTTTTATTTATTATTCACAACCCTCACAGAGTGATACCGGTACAGCACAGTAATGCCTTCTACACACAACATGACTTTCAAAGACCTACGATCGCTGTACTACACACACTGCACAACTGTCCTGTAATTGGGTATCTTGAAGTTGTTGTGGGGTTCACGCTACATGACTGATCTGCAACAAGGGGTCACACATTACAAGATCTTACAGAAGGAGGAAATACCAATGAGTCGGTCTGATCTCCAAACTACATTTAGTCACAAAAATACCCTTGAGAAGTACTCTGTTAGTGTTACGACTTCTCCCCCTTGTTGAATCGTATGCTTTCATTGGCTATAGGTTGTCGCTGCTCTCATTGCTGGTCACAGCACCTTTCACACTACAGGATTTGGACTGTTCGATGTAACAGATATTTAACTTGCTAGATATCCAGTGATGCGCGCAGCAGCGTCACTAGCCAGGTGTGGGGGGTGCAGACTGCACCAGGTGACACCATCCGAGGAGATGACACCAAGATTACCATGTATATAAAAAAACTTTTGCAGTGTTTCAGCAGAAACATATAATTTCTATAAAAATATCCCTGTTAGCTATAACAACAAAACCATAAGCCTTGCTCACATGTACTGTCTATATTAATATACAGTACCTACAAGGCAAAAACCTGAGCTAATTTATTTTCTGAACCTTGGTTCATAACATGGTTTCATCTGCACACGCTGCATCGTTCTTGTTGATACTGATTCTTTTTTAAAACAAGACATCACTAGCTGAGTATGTGAGGGCGGCAGCACCCTGTTTTTTATGTAAAGTAGCAAGAAAGAAAGTAAGGCAATTAAGATAACAAAAAATTAAGATAAAAAAAGTAAAATATTCTGTAGTAGGCAAGCTTTGAACCCGCTTACTCTGGCACGCTAATCAGGCGCTCTGTAATTTAGCCAACAACCTGTCAGAAGATTTGTTCTGTTTTTGTATGTTTTTATAGACAGTTCAGCATATCAAATTATTAGTTATAATCATATAAGATAACTAAAAGTAGCAATGAATAATATGTAATGCATATGTTCACGGAAGAGTGTAGTTCCCTCAGCTCCCTTTGATAGCTCAGTATATTATCGTACAGTACAGTACCAAAATATTGGGCTGGCGGGGGTGGGTAACACCATGAGTCACAGCACCAGGTGACACTAACCCTTGTACTGCCACTGGTTGCGATGCATCTATGACTGTCTCAGATCGTGTTGTGAGCAGTTCATGTTACATGATTGTCACTCATGGAAGTGTGATATTCAACCTGGGCTTTTGTCTTCAATTGAAAAAAAAAACTTTTGGCGAGCTGAAAATAGGGCTAAAATCTTGTAATGTAGCTAGGTTTACGCTAGACTGACCCTGCAGACAAAAGTGGACAAAATGCTCATATATGACCATTTTTTTTTAATGAGTGTGAACAGCACAAATCAATCTATCAACTCCTATTTGGGCCACTTTCATCTGTGACATCCTTGACTTTAATTTTCTTTCGATGAAGCCCAGTGAAACTGCTACCCTTATAGCGTAACTAATTGAATTTAGTGAAAAAGAATAACATTTGTTTAATAACTATTTGGGCAGACAGAATAGCATTGTGAATGTGTGTTTAATAAAGACAGACTGTGGGAAGAGGCAAGACAAGCATATATTTTACTTCAGGGAGTTACATAGTTTATTGAACAGTATTACAGTAGGACTTTTACGTGTCATAATTGAATTAAAGTTGAAATACATTGCAGAGTTATTATTATTATTATTATTATAATAATAATAATAAACTACAAAATGTATTTCCCTGAGCAAATGCGATGTGATGGGTCACAGTTATTGGACTGACCGCTTTAGCGCCCAGAACCGGCCCGTGCAGCACAAGCGTAATGCTGTTTGTTGACAGGGTATGAGGGGCCGTTAGGGACATTATTCAGAATTACCTTTCAGACATACTAGTGAAAGGTGCTCATAATCACAGTTGAAATGCTCTCATATAGTACTGTGAAAACCTTTTACATAAACTATTGAAAACC
>JAVQIZ010035407.1:0-17231 GCA_036023535.2 Galaxias brevipinnis
TGGTGACCTTGGGTATTCAGAAAGGCGCCTATAAATTAAATGTATTATTATTATTATTATATGAAAAGACATAAAGAAATAGGCCTACAACTTATATGTATTGTTTGTCAACTCTAGCAACAGACATTGGGCACAAGACTTTCAACAAAATCACCTTTTATTAGGAGTAAAAAAAAGGACATTATATAGAAAAATACAAAAAGTTGCTTTGTCTATATCTAAGTGCATAGCTACAAGACATGCACGTAGCACTAAATCTACAAGATTCACCTACTATAGTCTATGAGTAAATCATTGAAACATCTAGCAACTGTAACATTATTAGGCTAAAAGATAGTGACAAAAAACTTTGTAGAAATATCCTTAGTCTTACTATTCTGTATAAAACAGATGCAAAATAAATGTAGACTACTACACAACAGAAATCTGATGAGTAAATAAATAACACATGATACAAACATTTTACAAATAACAATTGGAATTCAAGGCAATGTTAGAATTGCCTGGGCAAGAATTAAATTAGATTAAAAAAAACATACTTTAAAAGCTTACTGTATTGTATTGTGGCATTGTGTTCAGGAAATAAGTCTTATACAAGTCTACACAGCTTATTGGGGATGCAGCCCTAAATAAATAATAAACTAAATAAAAATAAATATTCAATACAACCCCAGACCGACTCACCCACCCCCCACACAATGATGAAATATTTACATAATTCAATCCCTCCATAAACATTGATCAAAACACATTTTAGTGTTTTTAGCTGTCTTTACTTTGTACTACAAAAATTGTCTCTAGAAACCTGCATCGATTTGACATAAATGTAATGTGGAAATTGAAATTGAAATGTGCTTTGGCTTTTGTTTCATAAATATAATGCTATGTCAACATCCTTGTAATGTTTTAGAGACAAAACTGACAATAAAGAATGAAAAAGCTTAGTTAATTAATTTGTTCTAATTTAGTTCCAACTCTAGTGTAATGTGTAAGCAATGATGGCTAACAAAACAAAATATATTTCTGTGTTTCAAATAAAAAAATACATAACTTCCAGAACACTGGATCATAAAAATTAAAAAGAGATTTACAGAATGCAGTTTTCATTTAAGGCCATGCAATATAGTGGACATGCATCGAATTCTCATCAGTAGGATGACAGGATTTGTCGCCATGCATGCAAAATGCACATTGTGTTGCATAGACAACGACAAATCTAAGTAGTGTCCCTATTCTTTTCTTATTACCATTTCAGAATAAACACTACCACAGTCTATAATAAAAACGATTAAGGCTGGTGTATTGCTGTTGGTACTGTGAATAGGCATTTTTCATTTGGGACCCATATGACCCTACAGGCTAATAAGTACAGATTAGATAAATATACCATAAGCTATATTGTAATTGACTGAAACATGAAGGTAAAACAACCAATTGTATTACTTGTAAAATCTTGAGGCAACAAGTCAAAGTTCCAGCATTTGATGTAGAGTAGATTAGGACATCCTGACATGTGTACCAAACGTCAGGACAAGAACCGTATTTAACAACAGATGAGTCCATCCATGTGAGTCTGTGGGCTCAGTTTATAAATTACCAGTTTAACACAAATCTGAAAACAAAGATTATTACAAAGAATACCAAAAGGAGCTGCTCGTTGAAGGCATCCGAGTTATCCTCTCCGCAAGTGCTTGACCACTATGAGCACTAGAAGATGTCCTCAGAGACGTGCACAGATAGGTTGCATTGTTCATCAAAGCCTTCCAGATTGGTCAACGGTGTTGTCCTTGAAGGTGATATTACGTTTAAGAGTCTTAATTAACACCATTATTTGGGGTCTCTGTGACCTCTTTCAACTTTGGCCCCACCCCGTTGACCTCCTGTATTTTGACCTCCTCCCCAATCAGCTCAACCTTCCCTTCTTCCACTTCCACTTCTTCCTCTTCATCCTCATATGCATCCTCCTCCTCATCATCATCTTCCAGCTGTTGTTCTGGCTGTTTTTTTTGCTGTTGTTGCTTGCGGCAGCAAGGTTTAAAAAGATGCGGGTCAATGAGCACCTCTCCAAAACGGCCTTTGTAAATGATCCCACAACAGACTTTTTGTCTAGAAGAAGAGAAGCAAAGTGTCAAACGTTTTTATTTTGTTTTACCAATTCACTTATATCTCTGTCACACAACACTACATTCATGTCAATGTGTGAAAACAACCCTCCAAATGCTGTCTACTGTGTCTAGTACTTACTGTATGATGAAAGAAAAACTAATAGGCTACTAGGAGTCTAGGACCCAGTCTAAACCTGCCGAGGAGAACGGCTTACCTCTTCCAATAGGTGAGATCCAAGAATGAAAAAACAGGGGAGCGGTTGGACCCAGGACTTAGTTCTGTGTCTGAGCCCTCATCTGACAGGTTGCTGTAGATAGGAGATTGCGCAGGGGAGGCACTGGAGGTGGTGCTGTGAGCATCTGAGTCTAGAGCAAAGACCAAAGCAGTTACCAAAAAACAATGACATTTTGCATTGAGAACAAGCAGAAATATATAAACCTTCCAAGGTAATTATTTCATATCTCTATCTATTGGCAAGGGCAAAATTTATTTATTACAGAAAAAGTGCAAAACTGACTGTTTCTTTTCAGCTCTTTCTGCAGTCTGACAATTTGGCTCGGCCTCACTCTTTTGGAAAGAGACTTTATTTTCTTTGGCCTGGAGGTGATCTTTAGACTTGGGCCTCCTCTCGCATCAACCACCTGCACAGCACAAAATCGTAAATGAGGAAAGAATGAAAGCACTCATCAGTTATGCTCTTTATGAAAAAGCTGTAAAGCTTATGGGTGTTAATACACTGAATAGCAAAGATCTTTACATGATTCCAGTTCTTCTTGGATCCAACAGGAAGTTTTTTCCAACGCTTTACCAGGAGCACACAGGCATTACAGATTTCACCAGATCGAGTTTCACACAGTCTGTAAAAAATACATTTTGGAAATATTTTAGCAAATGCAATGTTTGTCTGGAACGTAAAAAAAAAATCTAATCCTGTGTGGCTTGTCTTACCCAAAACAGCTTTTGAAGTCCTTTTCATATCGCTGGCTGTCTGTGAAGCGTGAGCTTGAAGATTTAGCACGGCAGATGCAACACCCATCTAAACTCCTGTACATCTTTGGCTTGTGAAAACCAAACATCTAAGAGAAAAACACAAATTACAGCGGCATAAAACTATTTATATAGAAATCTATTGTGTTTCATTATACTGTATTACAAACATACACATTTTGTCCATTCACCATCTATTCAACATCTAATTAAACATATGCCCACACGTTTTTGTTGTTGCAGATTACACTACGGGCATGCTTCGACATTTTGAATGGTAAAATGCATTCATATGTTTTAGAAGCTTGCGTGCGTAAGGCTTAGTTAAAACTGAGAGTAGAAGGGCATCTTGCCATGCTCACGCTTTGACCCAAATGATGGAACTAGGTCAGCAGTCTGGGCGTCAGACAGATCATGTCACCATGCCTCACTTAGGCCTATTATGCCCCCTGCATTTTTGAAAGGCCAATTGTCATTGCTATGGTATAACATAATAATAATAAAAAATAATCATAATTATATTTGATACATTTGCACAACTGGTGCCTGCCATGGAGTTTATAAACCATTTGTATTTCGTTGGTCTGTCCCTAAAAATGTAGCCTACTGCAGTAAATTTTAGGCTCAGACAGATAACAGTTTATTTAAGACAGACTTCCAAATTTTGTTGCTATGCAAAAAACTGAGCACATGGGCCTACCAGTAAGCTATAACTGCGGCAAAACAGCGAGCCGCGCCCCCTAGACTGTTGTGCCGTCAGTAGCTGAGGTCTTCTGGCAGTGCAGCGCTGTACAGTATTTTATGTGACGTACCTCAACATGGCAACACACTTCAAAGACGGCGTGTGTGGCAGTGTTTACGGGCCTCAGTGTGCACAAGAGGCGACATGTTGTGCATCGCACGAACACATGCAAAATTATTTAAAATAAATAATTTTACGGTAAGAATAGAAATGTCTATTCCCCAGTAAACCACGCGTTGTACCGAAAATGTAGGCTCGATTATAAACAGGGATAGATACACATATCTGCTTGACTCTAGAAAATCAACGCCCACTTTCAAGAGGAAGCATGGCATAGCACAGTAGCTTGATGCGCACCCATCTTTATTCGAACAGTTTTCAATGTGCTTAGTCTTATTAGACTTGATTTAGGGTGCAATTATCACACAAGTAGGTTAACAAGTACATTAGTCCCCGTGTATATATTTTTTTACATTTTGAGAACCAATGTTTCCAAATATCATCGTGTATTTGGCGATTGAAACTCTTTGTTATTCAAGTGTCGCGTCACTGCAACAATCCTCACTCATTCGAATGCGGACGAAGCCCATAGCATTGGTTACAATGCTGAAAGTAGGCTATGTAAATGTGTTAATTATATCAATATTGTATAACGTTTACTTTATGCAATCTAATATATTGATAGAAACAACATACATAAACCAGTATTATTCACACGATGCAGCGCAGTGGTTTAGACGCATCTCAAGAACTGGTGGGCGTGAGTTAGAGAATCAACTTCATGTACATGAAGTAATGTTATGGTATACCACTTTGAGCCACAATATCCTACAAAGATTTAATTGAAAATAGTGATGGGTGAAGTAATAGCTGAAAAAACAGACAAGTATTGTTTTGCACAAGAGGAAAGAACCGTATACGAAATTATGCACACACTTGAAACCACACAATTCCAAACAGCAACTTTTGATGGCATTGTATACTGCCATTTTGTGATAAATATTTAAATTAAAATACCAAACATGTCTATGCTATTCGTAGAGTATAAGAACAAACCTTGTGCATATCCTACAAAGTGGAAATAGCTCACAGCTTGTATTTGTATCCAGATAATTACCAGACATTATTTTATTATTGTTGTATAATATTAGTCTCAGGCCAAACAATACTATCCTATTTTGGTTTCACAACGACTTAAAGAGAAACTCTTCAAATATTAGCCTACAAATAGGCTATTAATCATCAGCTAACAAAACGCAACAACTTACCTTGTAACACGTTGAGTTTGTAGTTAATACAAAGTAATTGCATAAACTTGATAATACTACGTTAAAATGGTACTGTTTTCTAAATCAACCAGCATCTGTAACGCGCTCTCTTGTTGATGCCTCGATTTCCTTGGACGGGATAGTTGTGGAAACAGTGCGCATGCGTCATATCCACGCCTCCATCTCAGGCTGGAGCGGACTTCTTTTTCTTCAATCAAACTGATTTACATAAAGGGTTGACGTTTTAGTGCGTCTGCACTCTGCTGGCCTTATAAGGATGGGAATATTGCGCGGGAACAGGGGGCTCGACTCTCGTTGCTATGGAACATTGGAGAATGTAAGCAAGGAGGTGGAGCCTGTGGTTTTACTATAGAACGCCAGATGGCTTGTCTGGGACTCTAAAACGAGATGTTGAGAGAAAAGACCTAAAACACAGAACGTGGAGAGCGCGTAAATAGACCGACAGTCAAGCCATGTTGTAGACTTCATTTGAAAATAAAGCAAGACGTCTGTTTGCCAAATAGTTGATCATTAGCACATTATATCAACAACGTTCCTAAATGCATCTCATATGCTTCAAATGTCCGAGGATTTGCGACATTTGTGACATAGTGAAAACCTACTGTGATTCCTGTTGTGGTTGTTTTTGGTCTGAAATAGTCCATTTGTCCACTGTGTGTCCATTGAATGTACAACATGTTACGCTGTTTGCCTTGCCTACAGGTCATGCATGCAATGCTACATTATAAAATAAAGCAAGAAGTCTGTGCTCAACATTGACTTTAATCTTTCACAACACTCAGAACATAATCATTATTGCCTATCCTAATCTATATCGTACTAATGTATTTTGACCATTGAGGGATAATGATAGTGCAGGATACATTTATTATTTTTGAACAGTTCAACACAACACTTCTGTTTTAAGAGAAACCATTGCCCATTCAATGTCTTAATCTCATATAGACAATGAAAACGTATCGCTCAAACAAGACAACATGGTATTTATAATTCTACCACATGGTATTAACAGCTAAATAAATATAATGAATACATTGACATCTACAACAAATCACATCAAAAAAGAGTGAAGAGGTCTTATACTCATGTGACAGAGAAACAATAGTCAAATGTATAATTAAACAAATCCATTAAGTTACAGGAATTCACCCAAAAAATAATGGTAACATACATATTTCTACTCATTTATATAACACAACACTGGTTTCAGTGCATCATTAACCTGTTTTATCATCAAAACAGTGACCCTGTATGACCCCAAAAGGTGAAACAGATTATATAAAGAGTTTAGCAATGTGGTTAACCTAAAGCCAACGCTTTATGAGATAATATCAATTTCTTGATAAAACAGGCTGCACATAGGGACACTTCCTTATGATCAACTAGGCAACTACACACAGTTTATGCTGAAGAAATTGAGATATAATCGATTTCACCACAGAACGAACCGAAGTAAAACTCTTCATGCAAGTTTGTAATTAAAGTGCAAAATACATTATGATATATGAAATCATCTATAAGGTTGATAATAAATTACTTTTCTATATCTCCTTCAGGATAAAGAATATCAGTGTAAACAAGCGTAAGCAGAAAAATACTTTAAGGAAATATATAAGACATTTACATTAGAGGACAAGGCAATACTTTTTTTTACTAGGATATTGGATTATCTTCAGGCCTTCAACAAGCGGTCCACTTTTATTTTTTGGATGAGTCTTAGATCTTAACCTGCAGGTCATGGCTGGGCTGTCAAATATTTTTTGGGGCCCACTGAAAGAACCCTTGGCAGACCCAACCCTCATAGTTACTTGGATAAGTTGTTAAGGTTGTTGGACCCCGTGCACTGGCAGGCTAGAGCTCCACTCCTTTGACTAGGGCAGCATCCAGAGAGATGGTGAAATCATGGAGAGTGTGCAGGACACGGGAGAGAATGTGCACGGCAGCGTGATCCCGGAGCAGAGCCCCCTCCTCATAAGTTCTTGCCGTCAGGGAGCACTCTGCTAAAACCGAGAGCCACTGGGATAGCAACCGGTCCCTGCCAATTAAATACAGTTACAGTTATTCCTAGCTTTTAGAAAGTGTAAATGGTCAAAGGTTTTGAGGGCAAGCTGGCAGCATAATAATACAATTTACTTAAACTTTTCATGAAATGAAAAGTTGAATCAGAATTCAGAGTTAGGTTTATTAAAAATCCATTCAACTTTTTTAAATTGGTAGTGAAATAGGAAGAGGAAAAAAGAAAATTAATTTGTATTTACACCACCCTGATTCGCAGCACACCAATCGGTCACCTTGAAATAAGTGGTTGTGTGATGTAAATGGGTCAGTCTGAGAGGGCCTCAGAGCTAGACCTGCTCCAGACTACTTGTTTAGGGATTCATGCAAGGGGAGGGAAGCATGACTCTTTCACTTACACAACATAACCACCAGGTGACAGTAAAGTCATACATTCCCAAAAGAGGCATATTTTTCAAGACTGTCACTCTACCCTTGTGCTGCTTATGGTAATTCCAGACTAACTTAAGGAGGGAAGTACATGAATAATGTTTGAAATTTTACTTTTGTTTGATTTGTGACCCTTTACCTGACTCCAAGGCAGACCAGCAGCTGGAATTTTCCCTCCTTGCCAATATTTCGTGGTGAGGCATTGATGGCATTGACGTAGCGGCATAGGGAATCACAGGGCACGCCTACTGATTCTATTGATCCACAGAGGTCACCCATCTGATCTGCAGTTTCCATTGAAACCACAGACTTTTCTATTTTTGAAATAGGCAAGATTTCCGTTTAGAAAAAGGTTAAAAAAAAAAAAATGGAGAGAATGTAAAATGACTATTCATAACCATGGTACTGGAGAGATAAAATAACACTTTTGGTATGAGCACCACCTTATCAGGTCATTCATTGTTATTCTGGGAATTTAAGTCTTGCCCATTTGGAATTAAGGACTGACCCATTAACGAACGATGTATTGTACAATTCATTTTAACTACCAGTACATGGAGACAGACAATGAGTAAGTATAGGAGGCAAAAAGCATCATCCCTTTTTTTCTACTGCGCACACTGGGTTTCCATGACTACATACACAAGTATACTCTTACCGAGGAAGTCCCACACAAACAGATTCCTGTGAAACAACCGATTGAACTTGAACCCATGGAGCAGAAATTGTTCAAGGGAAGGAACAAGCCCTCCTTCCCCACACAGCACGACGGTCAGGTTCCCCCGCTGAGACAGAAAGGAGAATAGAAAGAACAGTGGTTAAAGATCAAGGCACGGGTATCAAATCATTTGCAATAAAGGCTTGATGACAATATTTAAAGAGCCAAAAAACACAATTATTTGAGAGTGTGGAGTGGAGAGGTTAAATTTGCTTTCATTTGCATTTTATATATTTATTTGGGGTAAAATAATAATCTGAATTCTGAAATATAATCAATTTCATTAATGGCCTAAGCCGAGCTTCATCTCTGAGCTTTAACTCCACAGTCATCGGATATGAAAGAGATGCCTTCATCCATATTAGTAGCCAAAATGAAAAATGTATTACTACAACCTGGGGACCTATTACAGATAAACCACAGTGATTCATGAAAAGCCTTAAAATGGCTGAGAATACTGCTGGACAAAAGACAGCTGTATTTTTTTCTAATAAGCATACTCTGCAGCGGACATTGGAAGAATATAACAAGCAGCTTAGTTTATGAATGAACAAAGAAGTCAGTCTATAAAGTAAATCGATATTGTAAATCCAACTAAAGAAAAAAATTTTTTCTCCAAAACACAGAAGTACAAAAAATACCTACCTCTTGCTCTGGTTTGTGGAAATGCTTGACAAGGTTATTCACTGCCTCCCTCATGTCCTCCTGTACCTCAACTGATGTCATTCCTGAGGCAATGACAACACAAGAAAGGGACATGGAGAGAGTGAATGTGGGAATTGGGATTTTAAGGAAGACATAGTTTATACAACTGTGTTTTGCATGAGATAGTCCCAAAACTTACTGCTACGGCCAACCAGTGCTGCTAATACTGTCCGTCCACTCTGGGGAGGTGATCCTTGCTCTGGTGGAGTTCCTGACCACCTTCCAGCATATTCCTCCCCTCCTGGAGACACCAGCTGACCTATTAGAACCCTCTCTAAGCTACCATCACCCACTCCCTTACCCAACCAACGACCACAAGGAAACCTAGAAGGATAAGTAAGAAATATATATTTTTAAAAGTTTAATTGAATTGAATTAACAAAAAATATGTAGTTATTATTTCCGTGACACACGCTGGCTGACATAAAAGAACATGCAGAAGAGAGAGTGCACCTGTAAGTGTGTCCAGTGATCTCGTTGTACACAATCACACAGTCCACAAGACACTTGGCCAGCAGACCAGAGCTCTCCTGACCCAGCTGGAGAGTGCTTAGCCTGCCAAGGTTCTTGCACTAAAACACACAACCAGACAACATAATTGGATTCAATTGTCAGTGAAAAGTACAAAAACACCACAAGGAAATTCTACTCCAACAGGCAACAGCTTACCTCAAGCTCCTCAAAGAGCCTTGAGAGAAAACTGGAGCAAACAAACATGGCTTAGGCCTACCTGAAAAAAGATTTCCTGAGTGTTCTTAGGGATCTGCCGGACCCCAGAATCACCAAGTTCTCCAGACACACAGACCCAGGGGTTTACGGTTGTCATTGCAATGCTCAGTTTCTTCATGGGGATTATGACAACACGGTATGGAATACCTAGAGGGATGGAAAAAGGTAGAGAAACACTCATGTTGTAATTTCCACCACCAAAGAGAGTTTTTCTAAAGTAGAAAAATATATGTTTTACTGTAGTTTGGTTGAGTCAACAAGACTTACTGATGGAGGTAAAGACACGTGTGAAGCAAAGGTAATCCACAGTGTTAAGAGAGAGCAGGTGAAAGAGGAACTGCTCCCTCTCCTCCTCACACAGGAGAAATGCATGGGGTTTATATAGTTGCCTGTTGGATAGCAAAGAAAAAGTGGAGAACATCAGTTACAATCCACTTACGGCCTATATATACATAATTGATCTGTTGGGGTTTAACATTCCGTTGCTTTATTTTTTCTTCGCTTGGCAGGGGAGTTACCGGACTAGGTCATGGTTGGCCAGCAGATCTTTAAGGTGTTGAGAGAGCAGCTTCTTCTCCAGGGATAGATGGATCCAGGCACGGGCTTGACCCACCTCCGACATACCCTCACTCATTGCCTGGATGAACCTGAGAGGGACAGGGCCCAGCATGGTCAATCAGATTGGCTGAACAAGCATAAATGCGAGAAGGACATGAAATAGCAGGTAAAGGTTATGGCCGTAAAAATATGATGATGCATCGTAAATATTTTTCCTGATTCTTATAGTTTGATCCCATCTCTTCCATACAACATACCCCAAACTCCATTACCTCATATCGTGCATCAAAGAGCTCTTCAGGAGCACTGCTGCATCATCAAGTCTCCTTTGGTCCGACCCAATGGACACTGTGATATGAAAGAGAACATTGTTTTAAACTGGGCAAAAGGAAGTACTTCTCTGACAACCTGATTTGTGATTTTCTTCACGCTCTCTAGTGGAATGCATTGTTTGCTAAATTACCACCATATAATGCAATGTATAAAGGAGACACGCTCCAGTTCAACATATCAATAGAACCATCTGTCCTCGACAACGATGGGAAGGTCAGTTCACACACTGTTTGTACGAGAGGAGGCAGATATGACCTCAACATTAGTGGAGTTACGGTCCTGACCTGGGGACTCTGCTAGTGACTCCGTTTTCTCCTGGCTGGCCTGGTAGTGCAGCAGGTGGGACCACAGAGCAGACTTCCCCTGTGCACAACAAAAACAGTCAACCACTGTTGGGCACTGGCGGTGCGGAATTTACACCGAATGGGCTTTGGGTTAGGTTTTGGGGGGTTTTGTGACTGACCTGCTTCAGTTGTAGGCCATGGCCCCAGGATCTCTCCAGTAGGTCACAGAGGCTGTGGATGAGGGTGTTCTCCTGCAGGCCTGTGATGTTGGCTTCTCCTTGACCCAATTCTCCACTCTCTTTCCTCATCTTCTCCATCAGCATGCCTTTTGTCTGTGTGTGCACAAACATAGAAAACATGCATGTGCGCACACAAACACACACTAAATCCCTCATGTTCAAAAATAACATTTATTTATGTCCGCAATAGACATCACGAAGACGATACATAATGGATAATAATAATGATAATAATAATAATAATAACAATAATAATAATAATAAAGATGTGAAAAATATTTATGAGAAGGCTTACTTCTAACCATCACAACATACAGCATTGTCACCAACGATTGTGGCAAGCACACACGCAAAGCCCTACGTACCATCACATGCACAGAACTATCTCTCAGATTGAAGCAGGTAATTTGGGATGGAGAATCCCTGTATTGGTAGGTGAGGTGACTTACCTTCAGTCGGCACTCACTCAGCAGCCCGTCAACAAACTCCCGGTGGGTCTGAGTGACAGCTGAGGGGGAAGGGTCAAGCAGCTTAGAGTGACGTGGGTTCCTCCTTCCCAATATGTGCTTCTATAGAACAATGCACAGGAGCCGACATAAAACAAACAGCAGCAAAATTAAGACTAATAAAACGTTAATAAAAAACATGAATAATCATTTGTGTATTAGTGTCTTTGTGTGATGAAGAAAGTGTGTGTGTGCCATATGTCTACAGTACCTCTCTATAGTCATTGTCCAGGCTTGAGGTTTCTGTTTTAGTCGGTCTCTTAGAGTCAATCCTCCTTTGAGCTGTGCCACGGCTATACCACCTATAAAAACAAACCTCAGACATGTTTTCTCTCTGCTAATATGTATACGGTATTAATTATATAGGTGTTATATTATATCCTAATTTGTGTCCCTGGTGTCACAAGGCTTAACTTACTTGCTGGTATTGTGTCCCTGTGCCAGTACGTCCGCTTGCAGTTTGGGGAAGTAGCCCTGCTGGTGTCGCCCCTGACCGATCCTCATGTCCAGTAGGTGGGGATGGATAGCTGTGTGGTCTGCCTTCATCAGCCTGCGTTCAATGGCCTGGGCTTGAAAAACAAAGGTCATGTGAGCGGCACAGTGAGCAGGAAGGAAGCGTTGACCTGTTTAGCCTCCTATCCTCCAACGCTCGAACAGTCAACTTTCTAATTTGTGTCACTTGTTTTATGCAGGGCTCTCATTAAACAAAAATATTTTTGATCAGTTTAACTGATTTGACAGTCCAAGGTACATGCTTGTGTCCAGGGCTAGTTGTGTAAAGAAAATCAAATAGCATTTCTGGATGGAGGGAATGAGAAGGGGAGAAAAGCCCTGTCAAATTGTGGGCAGCAGCTGAGAAATAAATCAGACTGAACAAGATAGGGAGACTGGGAAGGGAGTTGAGCTCCTGGTGCAGAGAACTTGGCAGGACTTCAAAGGGGGGAGTTTGAGGCATTCATTATAGGACACAATGTGCTGTCCCTCATCATGTACACTGCTTATCCCCATTCCCCATCCTGCACAGCTTCTCCCTTCTCATCAAATTCTCTATACCCTTTTGTCGGGTGCAGGCAGATATGGACGTCTTAATTCTTTCATTAAAAGGAAATTCTGGGCCAAGACACTTCCCTAGCTTTTCACGATAGTAAGCTACACTTTTTGAATCCCTTGGTTTGAGTTTCTGAAAACAACTAGCTTAGAGTGAAATAACTGATATCTAAAATGAGTAGTAATAGCAAAAATATATCTTGTATAATTTGGTGAAAAAACACTCACCCGACTCATAGAGCATTGTGCACTTCTTATAGCGACAGCTACGGGAGTCAACCTCATCCATCTCATACAGTCGCTCTCTCTCCAGGCGACTGTCAAACATGCTCTGCAGTGGTTCTCTATCGGCCCACCGAGACATAACCTTTCCATCCACAAATACTGAAAACATTGCAGTTTCCAAGAACCTGGACAGGAATTGCAAGTGGGGTGCAGGCTGGGCAGAGAGGAAGGAGCTCTGAAGCACAAACACACAAGATAAAGCATGTAAACCTTCATACAGTATATCATAAGGGCTGTTAAGTAGTTAAAACAATACAATAGACGTTTTCTATATAAGTTGATAAACGTGTGTAATGTAAAAGCTTAGAGTAATTAAGATAATGAGTAGGATTACCTTGTCAAAGCTGCTTGTACCCTCTCTGTTGCTCAGCCAGGAGTCCAGATCAGGAGCACTGTGTATGACAAATTCCTCATATCTGCTGAACATGGACGTAAATCGACCAGCAAACACCTCCCTCAGCTGCACGTTCACCTTCGCACTCCTTAGCTCCTCTTCCTCTTTCTCGAATACACGTCCCAGTATCTTTCCTCCGTCCGTCACCGCTCCACCGCCACACCTACGTGCCAGTGCCTGCAGTCTGTCCAACACGGCCAATTCCTCCCCTCCCAGATTCCCATTGCGCCGGTCCTCCATTAGGTCCTCCAGGACCAAGCTACTCAGGCAGGGTGGGAAAGCTAAAGGCTTGCTAATGCTGGCTCCATGCGGTGCGAGGAGTAGCACTTCACTCAGCTCTTGGATAAGTTCAGGCTGGTCTGGGAACAGTGGAAGGTCATCAGGTGCCTCAACACAGTGGTTATCAATGTCCACAAAACAGAGGTTGGCCTGCAAGACAGAAACACCGGAGAGATCATTATGATTCTCAGCATCACTTTATAGAGCATACTGCATGACCTGTGCTAAGACTTGTTAACTATTCTGTTACAAAACATTTTACTCTGGTCTTACATTTAACAGCATATTTCACAGGATAAACAGTTTAATTAATTTCACATGGATAATGCAAGGGTAGGCACATGCTGTAGGGGCCAAGTGTACAAACATCCAAATAATATCAGAGGCAGATTTACATACCATTAACTACTTTGCATTTAAATTCGACGTATTAGCATATGTAAGCTAAGCAAACGATTAACCTTTTAACATACATTTGCAAAAGTGAGTGTAAAAGTCTAAACTCAATACGCATTTTGATTTACGATATGACAAACAAGCAAGAATAAAACAAAGATTGAATGTCTAAGATTGAAGCCTAGATGTCCACTGTAAGGAAGATATACTGTATATGCCACTGAAAATAAATCAGCATGTCTAAGCAGCATCTGAGCTGGCCAGTCAGCAGCCACACAACCTTCAGGCATGACCTCAGAGAGGTGTTTCACTGCCCCGGGGGATGGCCAGAGAGTGAGGCCAGCTACAGACACAGTCTGGCACCACCGAGCCACCACGCCCAAATGCATTCCATCGCAGCTACAGTATATCTCACCCTGTCCACTGTTATTATGAAAAAGAGACAAGAAGGTGGGCAAGGAAACAGACCTCTCTACACATTGGGTTTGGATATGCAAGGTGTGTTATGTCATCTTATAAGAAGTGTGGGTTATATTCAAAAACAGTCATACAGCAAATGAGTCAACAAGATGAGTCAACATGAGTCATCTTGGCAGGAGGTCCTGGCTGAGACTTACTGTAGGCAGTGGACAGAGAACAGTGGACAGAAAACGGCACCATAAAAATCTGACTAAGCTTCAGTGACATCACACTTAAACTGATAGGATGAGCCAGGAATGCAACTCACACAAGCAATGCGTTGGAACGGCTCTAGTTAAGAGGCTCATATGATTAAAAAACATCCCTCACTCTCTCAGGAATGAACCAAAGAGTTCTAAAATGCACTCCTCCCCTACCCTTGTATGAAATGAACCACACTGCAATGAGCCACTGTAATACCAAGCAGAAATGGCTGCCAAGGTAAATCAGATATGCTTTGGGGGGTACAGCCATGCAATACATAGTAGGGTTGGTTTTTGCTTTCCATCTCCTTTGCTTTTCGTCTCTCATATCTACCAAATGCAGGAAAACTGGCATTATGAGCATACTGCCATTTCAACAAAGCATCCTCTCTCACACATGTCCTAAAATAACTGTCCATTCCTAATACACATTAATTATTCACTTTGTCAGGTTTTTCTGGAAATTGAACGCACAGTGCTTTCCCTCCTCCGTCATCCCCGGATTGCCTGCTGCCGGCTTCTTTTCTGGGGCAGCGCTACTTCAAAGAAACTCCAGTGAGATGCCTATGCAGCATTGCGTGATCTTTCATTGAAAATTAAGAATTGGATCTGAGGGAGGACACAAAGACCTGAGAGGAGCGTATTCTACATTCGCCAGTACAGAACGAGAGCGGCAATTAGTATGCAACATTTGAGCAGAGGAGTAGGAAAATACAGCAAGGTTAAAGTGACACTCTTGACTGCTATCATAACCTTTTAATGTGACACCTCTACGATGAAGGCAACATTCTAACACAGTTTAGAACCTTTTGGGAATACACTGCGGCAGAGGGAAAACACAGATAGCAATCCAAGAAAGGGAGGCATTGAGAACAACAGAAGAAGAGTAGCTGTCAGTACTCTACCTCTTGGGGTAGATCGACTGAGGAGCGCAGAGCCCCATTTCTACGCTGGATCCCCATCAGGAATGGCACGGGGGCATCCAAGAGGTGATATAGGGGGGCAGGCAGGATGGGCAGGTAGATGTGCTGCCACTGGAACGGGAAGAGCAGTGTGGTGATGCCCTCTGCCACCGTCATCAACCGCTGGTAGTCTGGAGACGAGAAGAGGACGCTAAAATGACTTCTTCAAAATCGAAATCAAATTCAAGCTGGCAAACACAATTGCGAGCAGGAAACACTTTCGGGAACATCTTTTACCGTTACCTTGGGAATAGAGCAGGACCTGCGTCTCCATAAGTATGCAGGTGACGAGCTGCACCACATTCTCCACCCCCAGCAGAGAGAAGACCTCTCCCAGGGGATAGTCCCCCAGAGGGAGCTCCCCTGGCCCAGGTTGCTGACACATGATGGGCCCCTGGACTCCATGAAACCTGAGGGACCTGCCAGGAGGTGGCAGCGGCACCTCGTAAAGGATGTTGTGGATGTAGCTCTCCAGAGGAAGTGGCGGGGCGGTGTGCGACGCCACAGCCTGGTGCAGCTGAAACAGGAAGTGTCGAGAGGCTTGCAGGAAGGGGAGGGGCGTCAGCAGACATAGGGCTTTCGACACGTACAGGGTGTCGCGCGCCGGATCAAACGAGCCTGCACAGTCCAGGCAGGCAGACCTCCCTGTCGAGGACTCTGCATCGGACTCGTCCACACTGCTCACAAGTGAGTCCAAACTAGTGGAGGAGGGGGAGGAGGCAGACGAGGAGGCGGAGGATGAGGTGGCAGAGGTGGCAGAGTGATGCTCAACATGGTGCATCTGGCAGAGGGTCTGCATGGCAGTGGTTATCTCAGCACTGTTCACTTCCTCGAAGAATGTGTGGACAAAGCCATAGGAGCGGGCGCCATCGTCGGAGGCCAGAATGAAGGAGTGGAACTCAGGCTCACGGCTGTCTACCTGCGTACGGAAAGACAGGCCCCTAGGCATGCACAGCTAGAGAGGTGCAAAGGACAGAAAGAGAGAGAGCGAGAGCGAGAGAAAGAGAGAGAGAGAGAGAGAGAGAGAAAGAGAGAGAGAGAGAGGGGGAGAAAGATGAAGAAAGAGAGAGAGAGTAAGATAATGAAATAAGAAAATGCAAATAGCGGTTTGGTGTTCAATCAATAACGAACAAAAAACAACTTAATAATAATCTGTGGCATATTTACAGCAATGTAAACAAAAGCAGTTTTTTTCAGCTTTATTACATGGCACTCGATCTCTTACCATGTTGACAGTATCTCTATTGAACAGAATCCGATCTGTGCTCTCTGGGTAGTGGGAAAGAAGCTTTGATTTGTAGGACCGTTGGATGGGGCTCTGTTCAAAGCCCTCTCCTGAGAGAGAGAAAACAAAGAAGAACAGAAAAGGGGAACGAAAAACAGATGTTACAATCAAGGACACCGAAGAGATATGTGCGAACTAGTTGGCCAAATAAATCAGAGTTTAAATAAACAGAAATGACTAAATAACACATACACACACACACACACACACACACACACACACACACACACACACACACACACACACACACACACACACACACACACACACACACACACAC
>JAVQIZ010035410.1:0-12466 GCA_036023535.2 Galaxias brevipinnis
CTCAGAGACTTATCTTACACTACAGATATACTACTAACTCCTCAGACACATCTTACACTGCAGAGACACTACTAACTCCTCAGAGACTTATCTTTCACTGCGATGTAAAGGCAGGAGGATACACACCGTTCCACTATACGTAAAGAGTTAAAAAGTTGTTAGAAAAGAGATTCTTGGAAACTGTCTTTATGTCAGCAAAGAGACGACGCAGTAAAATGTTAGCCTGTGTTGTCAACCCTCAAGTCCTTTTGAATTACTCATAAAACAGTAGTTTTCAAACTTAACTATAGATTTATAGATATACTTTACATATGTTGTTGTAAAAAAACAAGTTTCAACTTTGATTTAAACAGTCTGAATCAGGCTACAATATTATATATAGATATGTTGGGTTATTGAAGAACTATTTCCAGTGGTGCAGTGTCATTTTGCCACCAGATATTCCTCGTTTCAGTCAACTCTCTTCATTTGCATGTGACTCATTTATCAGTTCAGTCATTCGTGCAGATTGAATTATTGGGTTTGGATTAGCGCTCTGTGAAAGATCTCCCACTGAAATTTAATGAGTGGTTTATTATGAATTTTAATCATATTTTCCCTTATAAATATTCAAATCACATGAACATATTCAGGTTGTGGTCCTACAATGTGTGCAGAGAGGAGCACCATAGCTTCTTCTTCTGCAATTGATAGATATGACACTACTTCCTGTTTGTATATTCCTCCTTGGACCTATGTGTAAAAACTTCCTTCAGTAAACGCTTTAATTTGAAGTAACCTACAAATAGTGCATTAAACTAGAGATATACAATATCTCCTATATATCCTTTTTACTACAAAAAGTCAAAGTGAGGTCTGCAGAGTAGTGTTATCTAATTGCAGTGAAAAATGGCCAGTGATTTAGCCGTCTTGAAAGTCCCAGTGAACTGAACTAGCACATGCACTAATGTCTAGATGCAGTGAGGAGGCAAGAGACATTTCCACAAACAATTTCCCCCAGCATCCTCAAGCACCGTGCTATCGATTGTCCAATCCAGGATCACCACTTTGTCATGCTTCCAGCCCAGCGCCCCCACGGATCAATAGAAATGAGTGCACTGGATAAAGATAGTCCACGCTATCATGTTCTGCAGCTGACCTAAGCCTGGCCCAGGGAGCTGTGAGACAATAGAAACAGGGCTGTCCCCGGTTGAAACCTGAACCTCCACATGGGGGACACCAGATGAGTTAGCATCTGTTTCCCAGGCTGGAGGGCTAGCGCAGCGGTTTGTGGGGGGACAATTTTGGATCATTGGGAGCATCTTGCTGCAGTCAGGTAGTCTATTGAAGGGGATTCCTCAAATTGGAATTTCAAACAGAATCCCAACATTTGGACATGCTTCCAGCATTTCTTTGGGCACAGTTTGGAATTGTAGGAAGGCAAGGCCGCCCTCTCCCTCTCGTCTCCCGTGTTTCCTGAGAACAAAGAAATGGACGAGCTACTTGTTGGGCCCTTCTGAAGTCCTCTGTCTTTCATGAAGGATAACAGAGCTTTGAGTAGACTTACAGCTGCCTCCCATGCTTCTATAGCAGCTGTAGGTTTGATCAGAGGGCCAGTAACTATATCACCCTGCTTGATTCCTGAGCATCGCTTCATCCTCCCACAGATCTCCACCCTAGGTCAAGTCCAGTGGGTTGTCTCGAGCGGCGTACATCTCCAGCTATGGCAGATGGTACTGGGTTCACCTTAGGTTGTACAGTATCTGGACTTTCCACATCTCTGAAGAGTTGTTTACTGAGTGTGAACTGCTGAGTGATGAATAAGAGAGTGTTTGGCGCCAGAGCTAATCTCTGGCTGAGATGAAAATGAACGAGGTCGCCCAGGCTTTGAGAAAGCCTCATCATTAGTGCTCTCACAAGCCAGGATATCACTATCTACACATCCCAATCACCCGCTGTCTGCCCCTCTGCAGATTCTGCAGCTCCTTTAGAAGCTTCATTGTGCCTCTCCTGCATAACAAACCAGAGAGAATGAACCGCATTTGTGGTGTTTGTGTCACTGTAGTTTTGTGTCTATTGTTCATTTGACTCGTGAGCTCCAGAAGTAGGTTCGTATAAAATTAATCTTCACGCAATACATTGACCCAGTTATAAAATAAACTCATTGTGCATAACTACATCAAATGAATCCCCTGACAAACCGAACTGAACATGAGCCGATGATTAAGAGGTAACAACGAAAGGAGGCCAGGAAAGAAAATAACAGACAGATGAAGGGAAGAAAACGGGTATCATGAGGGAGACGCGGAGAAGAAGGATCTTAGATCCACCCTCAGAGAGGGCATTACCCAGCTGCTTCATGTCTAGATGCAGAACCTCAGGCTCCACAGGGAGCTCATTAGCCCGGAGCAAGGAGGAGGCTCCGGAGCCACCTAGCCCGTCAATGGGGCTCATAACCTTAGCTCACCACAACAATTACATGCAAAGTGGACAGCCTTGCATCATGCTTGTCTGTCGTTAAGGGAAACCCCCCTAGATGTAACTCAGCAGTTGTTTCTTGCATTTGGCTGGCAGCATGGAAGCTGTTGCAGCACAGCACCGTGGACTGTGGTTGATCTGTGTTGTTAATTATGTATTTGTGTTATTTGCCATATATTGGTGCCTCAATGTACATAAGACACACCCTCACAGACATCAATTTGCCCCCTGTGCCAACGTCAAGTGGTTGACATAGGAAGTAATCAATTGATTCCGAGATTGAAGAACTCTGATTACTATTGCAACCAACCACTATTGAGCTGACATGGCTCTCATCATCAACTGACCCCATTCTGTAAGCCATCGATGCCACTGAGAGGCTTTCTGGCACACTCCCTGCCGCTCTCACAGTGCCAGTCAACAGCATGGCCGCTGGTGGGGGTTGTAGTCCAAATGGATCGTCATGATAAGCCCATCCATTTGCTGGCTGTGAGACACACACTCCATCCCATGTTAATATGTTGCTGGCACAGTGCCTCCTCCTCTTCACAGGAGAACAAAGCGATGAAGAAGGACAACTGATGAGTATGAGTCTGACCTTCACAGCTATTCAAACATGCTTATTCAATTCATCACATCGCTGGGAGCGACTGTTTAGTCGATACATCACATATGAAGTTGTTCATCATCCTATAAATGGATTAGTTTTCAATCTCGTCTTGTCATAATGAAAGAGAGGAGACAAGAAACAGACGTGGAGCTAAGTGAAGAATAACCAATCTGTCACTCCCTCTTCACTCTGTCCTCCTTTCTTTTTTTCTTTCTCTCTCCATCTCTTTCCTCAACCTTTTTTTCACTTCATATCATGCCATGTCTCTTTTCGCTTCACTGTACCTCTAACCTCTCCCCTCTCCTCCTCCGCCTCCTCCTCCTCCTCCATGCCTCCAGCTCTGCCACTCTCCCTGTTTTTCTCCTCTACTCCCTCGTTTTCACTTTCTCTATCTCGCTGTCTCTCCCCAGAGTGTGGCTCATTGATTAATGTGGGGCTCTGTCCCGGTGCCAGGGGGCTGCAGCCACCCAGACGCAGGCTGAAGGTCATCTCAGGGTGGCTCTGGGTGCATCCGTGCAGGGCTAGGGCTTACGTCAGGCACCTACACCACACGTTTGAGCCACAAAAGCTTTAGGAGCTCAGGGAACGGCAACGATAGTTACTCTATGAGAAGCTAATTACAATCCTGGATTCAAAAAGTCAAAAACATACTGTATATACTAATGCACTCTTTACACACACACACACACACACACACACACACACACACACACACACACACTCGCATAATATAAGGCCAGTGGTCTGTTGCATAGCCACACACAAACACACACTCATGTGTAACAAAAGCCCAGTGATCTGTTGAATATCCACACGCGCACACACACACACTCACGTATAATAAAAGCCCAGTGATCTGTTGTGTTCCCTTTTCTTTAGGTTTTGTGAAGTCAGGGCCCTCTGTTACCTCTCAGCACTGCTCCTTGGTGAATGCTCAGTAGGTTGAAGCTAGCTACAGGATAACAATCCCACTTTGCCTCGTTATATTCCTTCCATGTAACCATTTGTTGAACCACAAGGGACTCCTTTGTTTGAATATACACAGTGGGTTTGGTCGCTTTGACCCCAAGGTGAACTAGGTGTCTTTGATTCTGAGCTGGTTGCCGTTTGACCTGATAGGTCAGAGAGTAGATTTGCCAGGAGGAAATGCATCTCTGAAATCAACCTTCATGTCTAGCCACCCATCTTGTTTGTTTTGTGTACGGAAGTGTGACTGGAAAGTAAGTTGAAGGCTGACATTTTTAAGCAACAAACTTTGACTTCAATCCTCTTTAGAGGCCTCCACCTTGATGCATGTACTCAGGTAAACAGGTTATTCCAAAAGCTGGATGGAAACAGTTTTTGTTGAACATTTAATGCACAGTATTTCATGCTAATTTTGATGGCAATACACTGACTTTAAGGATGAATTGAAAGACTCCGTAAAGTGTGGTAAGAAAAGTGGAATAAATCATATTTGATTCATAGGTTTACATGAAAAGACATACCTTTTTAATTTCACTTGTGCCTTTTCTCCTGTCACCTGCAGTATTTCATGGAAAGTAATCTTGTTGCAGAAAAATAAATGATGTTGTTTCGTCTCTTTGAAGTACACACGCTCTTGGGCAATGACGCTATTTACCCTGTTTCAGCGTCTTTTCACTAAACTCATTACCCTGCTTGATGAATGTTTAGACAGAAACATTTGGATGGGCAAGAGCAAAGATGAAAAGCAATCAGCGCAGAGGCAGTGAGGGAACAAAGCGATGGGACAGAGACGGCTTTCCAAACCTAATGGAGGGAGTGCAGTGGACAGACGAGGCAAGAGCAGTACATCAAATAAAGGGACAGAAAAGAAGGGATGGTCTCCATGTTGCTGCCCAGACAAATCCTCTCTGAATCCCTTTGCCTTTGTAGAGGTAAATCAGCTGCAGCTTTACTGAGATACTTGTTTGTTGAGATATGTTTGTGTCTTGTTCCATTTCTGAATATTAGATTTCACTTCTCACTACACAGCATTATTCAGCTACCAGCTCATTACAATTATGTCTGTTAGTCTTTGTTCTTGAATTTATTATTATATTTTCAAATACCTAATGTAAGAGAAATTACATCTATACAAAGTCACATGTTACGCTATAACAATCAATTGATGAGCTATTAAGCCTACTTTTAGACTGGTGTGGACCTCAGCCAATTTCACATCGTGTGGCATTGATCATAGCTTATCAATAATAAGCAATCTTATAAATAATAAGCAATCTTTTCTATCGATTGATGATTTCCATAATGCCCTCATCACTGTTGTCTCTTCTCTAGTTTAATTGGAGCAGAGTCAAACTGAGGGAGCTTTAGAGTGGTCTGAATGCCAGGAAGGAGGTTCTGTGTTCTGGAGCAAACAGCCAACTAATGATCGCTGCCTTTGAGGGCTCACTTTGAATGGCACAGTCAATACTGCAAATTAATTAGAAAGTTAGCAAATGTTCTGGTGTAAGATGTTTAGACGAGCCAGGCACTGAATCATTGTACAAACAGACGATTTACAGAGGCTCCCTTCAGCTGTATTAACATTCTTTTAAGTACTTTTTTTTCTCTCTATGGAGACTTGTGGAGACTTCCCCTTTTTCGATTATGTGATTCTAAACACTAAAAGGATTTACAGATATATGACAAAAAGGACAACCAAACAAACCAACCAGAAATGTGTGTGTAGGTGTGTGTGTGTGTGTGTGTGTGTATGTGTGTGTGTGTGTGCGTGTGCGTGTGTGTGCGTTCATGCATGTGTGCATGTGTGTGTGTGTGCCTGTGTGTGTGGATGAGCAAGTGTTTGTTAGAATGCATGAATATTTCTTTTTCACTGCGGAGCAGATTTAGCTCTACCCGAAAAGTTCCCTGTTGCCAGAAGGATGGTAGCTAGTGGGAGAGAAATCCACAGGGTGCAGTCTGACATAGCTGTGACACGTCTGTGAATAAGTGTGACCGTCAGAGAGGCTGTCAAGGTGAGAGGAGAAGACAGTGACAAACCTGTCTCCAAGAGGATGAGTCATAGTCACAGAGACGCTGGCTGCTCTACAGACGCACACACACACACACACGCACGCACGCACGCACGCACACACACGCGCACACACTCACACACACACACACACACACACACACACACACACACACACACACACACACTCTCCCGAAAATATGACAGACAGTCAAATTATAGTTTGGCTACTGCGTGACACCAACAAACAGATGAACATGAGAACATCAGGTCTGAGTCAATGGACGCCCCTCCTACCCTGAGCAGGAATCTGTACTGATTCTTATTCATCCATTTGATCTTCAGACACACTCTGCTCCATCAGCCATAGTATTCTAATGGAGCCCTTTTCTCTCAATAATATTCTGTCTCATTGAGTAGCGTCTCCACCCCCTTATGACTGACGGCCTCGTATATCTGTGGATTCAGTTCATTTTCTCCTCTAATTCAATCTCCAAGGTTAGGAGTTATAGGAGGTGGCGCGTGGCAGTTTTACTGGGCTACGGCGGGTAATTCATGAACTGCAGAATGGAATGGGACCACAGGGAGAGCAGGTCATGCATCCAGCACAGGATTCACCTCTTCACACATCTCTCTGTTTTATGACAGGTGGAGCAACCTTGTATTGAGAATGCATTTCTCCACCACTGAGCTTTCACCATGTAATTGGATATCTCTGCGGCAAACCTGGCTAATAGAAGTGTATGCCTCCACGTCAAATGGAGTAACCAGGTGAAAAAAGCATCCTTAAGGGGAGAACAGCAATTTGTCTTTTTATTTTTTACTTGTCAAATATATTGAGCTTTCTGATTGCATTTTTGTGTCTATTAGTAAATCAATTCAGTCATCTCAGCTCAGTCGGAGTGTGTGCCAGGCTTTAATTGGCCTTAATTCTATTCTCCAACATCCTCTGAATTATTCAAAGCGGACCATTGTTAGGCTGGAAAAGTCAACATGCATTATTGAGAACATCGTAAATAAGATCCCCCACGTTGATATTTACCCTTTGCTTAAAATAATAGAGAACAATATCTATAGAGGTTACTCTTTTGCATAAATCATGAATTACAACTACTCAAGAAAAAATGGGTGATCGTGGATCATGAATAGGTAGATACTAATACTGTATTTTGATATTCTATAAATTAGAAATTAAGTCTTTATGCCGAGATTTGTAATGGAGTATGACTTTTCAAAGAAACTGCTTTCGCAATGCAAGGACTTCAGTGAGGCTAGAGTCAGTCATTGGAAACATTGAGACATTGGAGTTGTGCGTCTGTTTTCTAGAAGGGCTTCAAACATAATGTCTACACAGAAAATCAAACATAGTGTCTACACATAAAATCAAACATAATGTCTACACATAAAATCAAACATAATGTCTACATAGAAATTCAAACATAATGTCTACACAGAAAATCAAACATAATGTCTACACAGAATATCAAACATAATGTCTACACAGAAAATCCACATGTATTTGCTGTGGTTGATAATGTTTTGATGCAGAGAGAACCTCTGAGGCAGGGCAGTGGATTACTAATGGCTATTCAAAGTGTTTTGCGAAGCCAGTGGGAGTCTTTTAGAACTGATCTTGGTCAGATGAAACAGCCTCATGGATACCCACAGGTTTGACAAATCTCTCCACTGTGCGAAGGAGTAGGAAATGTAAAAAAAGTTAGAAATAAATATGTAATCTTGACTGATGGTACGTTAGACCATAGTAGTAGAAAGGTAAAAATGTCTTTGTACGCATAGTAATGAGATTATATTCAAATCCATTCTGAGTAAATTGTTTGCACCAAATACCACATATTCTAATTTACATATATTTTTGTGTCCATAGCTGAATGTTTTGCACCACAGATTGCTTTACATAAGCAAACAGAGAAATGTTAGCCGAAAAACATCACCCAATTGAAAAGGTTTCCTTTGTGGCGCTTTAGTTATGTATCTTTACCACAGCACCCCCTGTGGACCTGGAAGGAAACCTACCAGGATGGCAACTGCCTTGATCAGGTATTAGATGATATGAGTCAAGTTGTTGTAGTATTTGATATTGATAGTGGTTATTTGTTTGGTACTTGCTTAAGCATATTAACACTATCGACAAGTCCTTCAGAGAGATAGCTGAGCATTGCTTTGCTTGAGGCTCTGCAGTCAATGCAGGTTTAACCCCATGTTGCTTTCTTGCAACAAAGTGACTCATAAGATGTGGATTAAAGCAACTGTATAATTGTCTTCTCTGTGGGAACACTAAGTGTTCTCCTTGTGTTCTAGGGGAAAAAAGATGAAAAATAAGCAGAGAATTAAACTGTGAATGCTGCATTTCTACTATTTATGTCTGAATGACTTCAAGAGGAGCAAAGTTTTCGAGGTCTCAGTGAGAACGTCCATCCATGTTTAACATCGCTGCAGGGGCCTGTCCAGGGGGCTTCTTCTTCTCCACTTGGCTCACACAGGCCTGTGTATGGAAATCTATTACCCACAGATCAAAGGAGCTTCATCTTATCATGTTGCATATATTCATAATTAGGTAATTCCACAAAAACGTATTCTTGCAAAGTTTCCATTAGAAGTAAGATTTTCAAATATGTAGTATAATAAACGATTCTGCATCTATGGAAATGCCATGTCCTGGTATAGCGGAGGGCTGTTGGCTTCTTATGTCATTGCTAGGAGTAAGGACTCGACTCACTCTGAGGACTAGAGGGGAAAGCATTCTAAGCCAGTACAGCCTGTGCTCACTGTTGGATGCCTGACGAGGTTGTTCAGCGACATAATTCAATTCTCCACCCCAGCTTGTGGTTCAACCCCTCTGACCCCATACTTTAAATATTCATAGCTCACCCAATAGCCTACAACAGCGTCTATCCCTTGGTCTCAGAAAGCAATGTAACGAGCAAAGACTATCTTATATCCAAACTCCCCATCTGGCCAGCCCAGCTAAGAGAACAGAAAAGCACTGAAAGCTAAGAGAAACCCCATTTATTGCTTTGTGTACATGTATATATTTATTTACTTTAGCTGCATGTTGCTCTTTATTTGACTCTTATGAAAAATTCATTTCCGGGCGCTCGCTGCTGAAGCGAGGAAGAGGAGCAGCAAAGACGAAGTCAGAGACCTCATCTCAGCGTGCGCTACTGTGCATATTTCAACGTACTTGTGTGTTAAATATTTGATAACCTCCCGTCCCACTCCCCCCCAAAAAAGATCTGTGCTAAAAATATATTCCCAGGTATGATGATATGAGAACTAGATTTATATCTGTCACATCCCCTTTGGTTACTGCGCAGTGAGAAATCAATGTATTCTAGGTCAGGCCTTGTGACCCTGGGCCACAGATGTGGAATTCTGTCATGATGTCATACTTTGTAAGCATCCCTCTATGTCGGGACAAAGGAGCTAATGTATGTAGCTTCCACAGACAGCGTAAGCACATCTGCTTTTTACTGTCCTTCTGTTGCCTAATGGAACTGGCCTTGGTTCCAAATCTTTCCTGGAAATAAAGTAGGGTGTGCACCTTTAACAATCTCCAAACGATGGTCTCCCAGTTACTTTGTATTACACATGGGAGACTTTTCAACTAACTCTGATACCTTGAAAGGGTTCTGGAAAAATGTGTAGGAGCATGGAGTCGTTTTACGTCTGCCACCTACTCCTCTGTTCTTCATCTCCTCTCTTCCTCGCTGTCTCCCTCTGTTCTTCATCTCTTCTCTCCTCTCTTCCTCTCTGTCTCCCTCTGTTCTTCCTCTCTTCTCTCCTCTCTTCCTCTCTGTCTCCATGTACCTGGTCCCGTTCCATCCATCCATGATATGCAGAAATGTGTCAGGTTTCAAAGCACATTCCTTGTCAGAACATGAATACATTTAGTATCAGTCTCTCTTACTCAACGGAATAAGTGGGTCTGAGATATGCCGATCTGTCATCTCCTTTGAATTTCCAGTGTCTGGGGCTTGTAGCCTGTCTGGCTGCACAGAGAGAAACTAGAGGGACTCCACTAACCTAAGGCCTGAAAGCTGTTTGTCAGGAGATGCACAAAATAGATGTTTGAAAAAAAATTCTCTTACTTTTTCAGAGTGAAGATGCACTGCTATAAAAATGACAACCAAAGACATACCAGGACTGAAAAAGGGCCATCATATTCACTGTGAACGTGTAGCACAAGTACAATCAAGCTGTACTATTGTACATGTCACATGTACAGGTTCCATAAATGTGAGCCATCAAAAGTAATGTTGGACTATAGTCCATGCACATCTTATTTATATGGTATTGATCTCCACATAGAACTGTACAAAGTAAATGGAAGTTAGTCTGTTATTTTTTCTCTAGAAATAGCTTGAGCAGTAAGGAAGTACATACGCAGGTAGAAAAGTGCATTTTGACATTGTGACTTAACTGCAAATAGTTTTCATAGAATTTCAGAATACACCTAAATAGATCCCTTTGCAAGTTGGCAATTTCCTTCGTCAATTGCGGATCAACAGGCAGAATGGTCAATAAGTGTTGTGTAACGCTAAATTAAAATGCCAGTATACAAGTCCTAAAAAGGGGACAGAGTTAGGGTTCAGGTCTTTGGATTGGGTTTGGAGAGTGGAAGGTAGGTAACAGGATCTGCTGTCTTTGAAGTGGAGTCTTTGATCCAGTCTGATGGTGACGTTAGAGCCGGAAACGTCCTTCTCCCTAGGCTTCTCCCTCCCTCAGAAGTCTTTGATCACGTTCTCTTGTTCAGTTTGATCTAACATCACCGTTAGAAATTGTTGTTCCTTTGGAGTGTGGCAAGCTATCAGATGTTGTGGGTTTTCTAAAGTGTCTCCGAAATTCACACTTTTCCTCTGAGGCTCGTAATTCATGTCAGTGTATGCATCTGTGTGTGTGTGTGTGTGTGTGTGTGTGTGTGTGTGTTGAGTGTGTGCTGTGTGTGTGTGTGTTGTGTGTGTTGAGTGTGTGCTGTGTGTGTTTTGAGTGTGTTGGTTTATGTGTGAGTGCCACCCTTGGCAGACAGTGGACACCATGACTAAGCTTTGCTCATACTAAAGCCATCTGGAGCCTCTAGTACACTACTGCTAGCTGGGACAAAAGGAAAGGAAACCCATGCACACATACTCACACATACTCACACATACTCACACATACTCACACATACTCACACATACGCACACATACTCACACATACTCACACATACTCACACATACTTTGGTGTTAAACAAATTGTACACACAAGGATGTACCAACCCGCCCCCCCCCCCCACACACACACACACACACACTTTGTCTGTTTGTAGATCACACAAGAAAGTGCTTTGTGATAAAAGAACACACCACGTCTCTGAGATCACTGCGTGTGCTCTAGGTCCTCTTCAAAGATACAGCCTTTTGTCGTCTCTGTCGCTGCCATGCTACCTTAAAGGTGAGTCTATCTGGTCCTTGGAAATGACATCACTAACAGACTGGCTCCCAGAGGTCAGCTGGAGCTGTGACTCATCTGACACTCCTGGCCCAGCTATCTGCGGCGCTCCCAAAGGCTCTGCCTCTGCCTCAACAAGTCCAGGTGACACTTTCAGACGGAGAGACGAGAGACAACCACCAATCCTCAGACAGGAGCAGCAGGGGACAGCCAATGGGCAGTGACTCCACAGCCCAAGCAGTGTCACACATGTACAACTATAACACTTGCTTTTTTCTTATTGTATAATTTTGTTTTTTAATCACATTCCAATTGTTACACAACATTTGTTTTCCTCACTTGGCAAGCAATGCAGCGACATAAAACACTTTTAGAAAGCTGTCGAGAGGTAGTGCACCCGTAGCAACAAAACTCAACCACAAATTGTACACTCAACATGGAAGATGTACTTTTTTTGGGACGTACCGTATACATTCCATAAGCTGCTTCCGCTAGGCAAGGGCTTCAACAGGATTGCACTGAGAGGAGGCCACAGAGTGAGACAGGCCCTCAGAGACTGGGATGTGGTCACTGTGAGGAGATAAACTGGACCCTTCATGGCTGAGATGAGTGGAGCTTAAAAGGCGAGGTCTGGAGGGGTTCAGACAGTGACATGTGGAGAGCAGAGCGGAGAGGAGCGGGGAGGAGAGGGGAGGAGAGGGGAGGAGAGGAGAGGAGAGGAGCGGAGCGGGGAGGAGGCGTGCTGGCACATTGGCCTGATGGGACAGATGGCCTCAAGGGCCCATAAGGAGAATGAGAATGGCAGCTCTACGCTATTATACGATGTCTGTGTGTGTGTGTGTGTGTGTGTGTGTGTGAGAGAGAGAGAGAGAGAGCGAGAGAGAGAAGCAAACCTTTATGGAACGTTGTCATTGCTCTCTGTGTGCTCCTCCTCTCCTCCTCGCTCCTTTGTTGCTTCCTGTAAAGATGTTTGGC
>JAVQIZ010035420.1:0-18076 GCA_036023535.2 Galaxias brevipinnis
TTTTACAAAGTACACTGAAATACATCTTAAAATCAATTGACTTTAAAGTGCACTTTTAGTAAGTATACATATACTCCCAATAAAGTTACAGTTAAGTGTACTTTAATAAAGCATACTAATAGTGTATCACAAAAGACAAGAGAATAACTATACTTGTCATAAGTACACTAAATGTCCACTTTAGGTATTTGCAATTTAGTATACCTTTGAAAAGTACACTTATGTACAATTCACAATACACTTACAAGACAGCACACTTTTTATAAGTACACTGAAATATCACTTTAAGCATTGCAGAATCTGTATATTTATTTGTAGTACATTGAAGTTAAACTTAATGACATCTATTTTTAAGTACACTTTTTAAAAGTACGTTTTAAATATATTTGAAATTAAGCACAATAACTCAAAGCATACTTGTAGTGACTTTTGTATACTTAAATTATATTTCGAAGAAACTAAAGTATACCAATTTTTTTTTACCTGGGACAGTAAAGAGACTGCTGCACATATAAACTACATATGACATCATGTCACTATTTTGGTCTAAGTATCGAAGTATTTCCACATTGCGTTCATTATTTGCTTGAACTGTTCTTGTCTGTTGAGTCAACTGCTCAGAACTATTAATCATGTACTTTACAAAAATAATGTATCAACCTAGAGGAATAATTATGTCTCATTGTTGTCTTGGAGCAGTAAATGAGTTCTTAATCTTGTCTCATTTGTGCTAGTTCTTCTTGCTGCTAAATTCCTCTCAGGAGCAAAAAAGGGGAAAAGAGAACCTGATTTTGAGACTTGGCTGAGCTTTTATAGAGATAAAAAAAAAAACTTTAAATATTTAGAGACACAAATGAGACTCATTAGAAACAATTCTGAGAACTCCTTTACAGCTTAGTTTTAGGCGAATGTCAGACTTTACGTGACTATTTCTCCTGAGATTTTGAGAGGTAAGAGACAAAGCTCAAAGTTTCATTTAAGTATCACAAATGTCTCATTTGTCTCTAGGAGAAAAAAAGAGACACTAAAGAGATCTCTTTAGAGATCTTTTGAATTTCGTTTTCCTATGGGAACTTCAATTTTATTGACATCTCACAATATTCACAAACTAATGCAACCTATATGAAGTTCTCGCAAAATTTTTATTTTACATTTTGGAGAAGAGGGTATATTGAGCGTTCTAGTGATGGAAGGGCAAAGATATGTCGAGCAACATCAATATCAATGAGGCATAATCGACCTAAGGCCTAATTAGCTGCATGTTGTTGTCTTACATATGTTTGTCATCATTAGCCAAGCATGGGTTTGTATGTGTGGGAGGTATGCATGTTCGTTTATCATGTAGACATGAAAAATAGTTACACGCAACACCGCCATCCGTTCTGTGGGATGGGTTTTGACTATGCCTACCATGGGGAGGGACATCATAACTAATTGGTCCTCAAAAGACTTGAGAAACTGTTGAAAGGAACAAACAGTATTTTAAACAACAACAAAGTCCTTAGCAGAGTGCTGGTTTAGGCACAAATGCTGGGAATGGTGCGGATAACGGTCAATCCTTTTAATTAGTGATCTCTGTACCTCAATGGATGTGAACCCAGAAATCCATTGACATCAGTTGCCGATTCAAGTTTGGGTGGTTTCAAGTTTCAGTTTCAAATGTAATTAGTACTCAAAACTGTTAGACCAGCCCTTGGAAGAGTTTTAAAATATCCACTGTTGTAGGTTTAATAGGGTCTTAAAAGTACTAAAGCTTTACTTTCTGTAAAATATTTTACCTGGCACAATTCAAATGCCTTTCAAGGTATGCTACAGTATGTGTCTTAAAATTATAAGTAATGGCAAATGTAATACATTTTGAGAATTGTTATCTGAGAATGATACATGAAATTAAATTAACACAAACACAAAAAATGCATAGATTTCCTCCCAAAAAGTCTTACTGTGATCATCTTGTAAAAGGGTGTTGGAATGGTATTATTCATCCATCATTTCACCTCAGTAACTCGGTGGGCATGTATTCACGTGCCACAACTGTGGCTACCAGCAGAGAAAGTTGAGCTTCTTTTTAATAATTCAGATGTTGTTGTTCCATTCGTTTTCATTCATTTCAAAGGACAACCAAGTAGTGTTTATTTATATACTAAAACCTGATGGGAACAATGTGTGGATGGAATAATCCCGGTTGTATTTAATTGAGTTTGACCAGGTTCTTGCTCAGTGTCAGCCTAATCTCCTCACACCGCTGTTGTCTCGCTCTCTCAGGGAAGGCCGATAAACTTTGCAGCTCGCTCCCAAACCTTCGCACTGCACCTCCTGCATTATTCATGCAGCAGCGACTAGAGCATCTTCAAATGTCCTGTCATTTCCTTTAACCCTCCATCACAATGGCCATATGCTGCCAACTGGAGGGGGCTAGGGGAGGCAATCTGGGGCTAAGTCTTCTCTGCCAGCATGGACTAACCTAAAGCTACGTATACAGGTAAAGAAATAAATAATAATAATAAGCGTGCACATGTGGATGCACAGGTGGGCAGCTTGGGAATTGAAAACCTGCCACGGCATATTTCTATCTCATGCCATCGACACAGCCCCCAGCCTTCACCTCCTCCGCAACTGAAGTTTACAACACCTCCACAAACTCCTACTGTTTTCTAAAGCAAACACAGGGCGATTGAGGTCTGAGCCTTTTCCTACCGGTTGACACAGCAGTGTCTTTTCGTTAACAACGTGCAAGCATCACAGTCAAACAGGCAATTTAGGTTTCTTAAAATATAAATCTGAGACACTCTGGGGAACACAGGCGAAGATTACCAGAAATGTTTGGTAACGTTACTGGTATCAAAGTTTAAAGGGTAGATCATCAGCCGGTGTCATCTTGTCGGCTGCCTCAGAGACCGTATGTTTCAGCATGGTGGCATCCAACTGGTTGTTTGTATTTACTGAGTTGATTAGCGTGACAAACTCAGACAAGACTGGTCCCTTAGAGAAAATTGGGATTGCCATCATTTGGCCTCCCATGTGTCTGCAAGTTGACATTAACATATCATTATCTCTTTGTGAGACCATTCAAGCAGAAAATTGGTGGTCTCTATACACCCTCATCTCCATCAAGATGGGAAAACACAAGACATTCTCAAAGCACTCTATTTTTATTTCCTATTCTATATATCTTAAAAACCTCAGACATACTGATGGCAACACGGAAATAGAGTGTCTTTTAAGATAAGATTTTCCAGATGTCCTGTCAAATCTCATTTGAATTTGCGCAATTGCAATTTGCCAAAATCTCATTCAGTGCTCAAGATGAATGTCATTCACATTGTTTAATTCTAACCCTAAAGTCAAAGAAAATTACATCGACAGAATAGGAAATGTAGTGCAATAACTAGCACATTCTACCTAGGGCTGAAATGTGTCTTCCTAAATACCCCAAACTCCTTCTGAATGATTTACTAAAAGTTATTGTCATATCCAATTCTTGTAATAACCGCATGACAAATGAAGCTTTGGACAAATCTGAGAAATTCACAACTGCAGTTGTGTTATTCTTTTGAACAAAATATCATATTTCATAATTTGTCATTTCACTGAGTGGCCATCATGATAACCATGAAGCTACAACTTTCACTTTTGGGTCATAAGAATACATAATGAAATGACTGCAATGAACAATACATATCCAAAAACACAAGCAATATTACCAGATCAGATTTACTGTAACATAAAACCATGACCAATGAAAGATCTAAAATCCAGAGAAAAAGAGAGGAGTAAACTGTACGCTTCACATGGTCATTTTGAAACAAATAACGACACTAACACTTCGCTTCTACTCCACAGCTGGTTAGGGTGAACTCTGGAGGACACAATGGTCACAGTACCAGCTATAGATTGGACACAGAGCAAACATGTAGATACATTGGACTAAATGGGTCTGATCTCTGGGCTGGGTTTTTCTAAGTCGACAACTTCGGAAACTGATCTATTTCCAAGCATCCGGCAGGACACAGATCTGCATTTCCTCGGCACTTTGATGAAGCAGCAGCCGAGCTGTCTGCCTCCATTAGCAGCTCCTCTGATTTTGCACTGCGCACTGACAACCTGGTAGTGCGTGTGAGTGAGTGTTTGTGTGTCTGTTTGTGTGTGGTGTGTGTGTATGTGTGTGTGGGTGCGTTACATAGAAAGAGGGTGTTTATATGTGTGAATCTTGTGAGAAACGTAGAGCTAAATTAATCAGGAGGGTAGTCAGATTTACATATATCAGGCTTTATTGACACTCTGAAGGTTTTTTGGGGATAGAGAGAGATGGTTTAGCGGTAAGAATATAGGAAACTTATTTCCAATGGCTCTCTTCTTCTGTCTCTCATAAAGCAGACGCTGTAGTTTTTTACACCTGTAAGTTTGTTGCAGTATTGTGACACAAGAAGGTAAACGTGAAACATCCAACATCACTTTTTCCTCTCTGTCACGTCTCAAATGAATTTCAGTAAGTGTAAGGGGCAGACTAACATAAGTGATGCAGAGATAAACTGACGGTGGAGCACAAAGCAGAACACAAACGGAATCGGTGACAGATGTTTTATAAGTACAAGTTGACAATACTAGCAATAACGTTCACAGAGCTCTGTAAAACTATTAATAACACCCAGGAGGACATGAGCAAGGCCAAATAAAAGAACCAAGTGAAACAAAACAAAACTAAGTATAAGGTAAACAACTGTCTAACAAAAGAATACAGGTAACAAAAAAGTCTATCTTACAACGCTGGCCAGGACCAAACTACTAAAGTGCATGGGCTGGCATCCGCTCATTACCTCAGACAGAATAGTAAACCTATGTGGGTGCTATGACTGGGTCTCTTTCCTGTAACAAGATTCTATACTCACACAGGGTCAAAAATGTCCAAAACGCAGCTCCAACAGAGCTTGCAAACAAGCTAACAGGAGTTCTTTTGTAGAGCAGTTATGGCCTAGTGTGTGGACCGACGGCCAGCGGGTTGACAGACTGGTTAGTGGCCTAGTGGGATGCCAGCCATCTGGTGACCATAAGCTATTGGGTTCAAATCCCACCTGGGAACACCACCACTAGTGTGCCCCTGAGAAAGGCACTCAACTCTAAGTTGCTCCAGGGGGACTGTCCCTGTAACCTAATTGCAAGTATCTTTGGATGAACGCGACCTCTAAATGACGTAGATGTAAATTGTTGCCGTTGGGAGGAATCAGTGAAATTACGGACTAATCTCAGGCAGGTACCTTCACTGAGGATATTGGGTGGGGGGGAAAGAGGGACCCAAAACTCAGACCGGGGTATAACACTCTCCTAATGTAGCGAACTGCAATATTTGACCTTTGTTACACATGTTCTGTATAATCATCCAAACTGATTGAAGGGCGAGAAGAAAAAAAAAATCACCCCCGTTTATTTTCCACTTCATGTTGAGGTGTATACACAGGTTGGTTAACTGCGATAAATTGGGCTGAAATTGGCCAATGAGTTCAGGCGCGCTTGTAATGTGGCTTAAATTGCATGCCCTTTCAGGCAGGGGGACGGACCTCCTCAATGTCAGTGCACTCCCAAACATGTTGAGTGCTTAGTTTGCCATTCAGTACAAGATCCCAAGGCCTGCTTAGTATTCCACCACTTGAGTTTCCTAAAGGTTACCAAACCTAATTAGACATTTATGCAGGATCTTCAAAGGTCCCTCCGTTATTAATGATGTGCTACTTCTGAGGACTGCATCGATGGCTTCTTTTCTGCCTCGGAGAATGCTCCCCCATACAGTATGGGCATACACAACACACCAAAAGCCACTGGAGACAAGAAAGTTTACAGTTTAGGTTTGGGCTGTCGATTTGAAGGTAGATTGCATGGTGTTGTCCTGACAATGTACCGTTGACCGATGACCAAATCAGCTGATGTTCATCCTTCAGGTTGTAGTCACGTCTTCTTTTCAGTAGTTCATTAGCACAAGTTTTGGAATGAGGCTGGATATCCTTGGGGGAAGATTATAACTGTGTCTGTCTTTGCCCTTTATTGTAATCAGCTAATTGTGAGGGGCAAATTAAGGCACAATTACTGAGCCGTGTTTGTATCGAGCCTGAGTAGTGCCTAAAGGTATCTGTAAATGACCAAAATATCTCAAACAGTATAACATTTTACGTTCACGATTTATAATCCAAATGTTCATCAGCAATCAATGGGAAATATTTGGCCCATGCCAGAGTCATTCCTACTAATAAAAGGGCCAGCTATATATTTTGTCTTAAAGTAAAATATTTCATATTTTACATAACTCACAAATTATTATGTAGCTGTGAAAATGTAAGTGTTTTAAACCAAGGATAATTTACAAAGCAATAATGTGTGTGTATGTATGTGTTTCTGTTAGTGAGTGTGTGTGTGTGTGTGTGTGTGTGTGTGTGTGTGTGTGTGTGTGTGTGTGTGTGTGAGTGCATGTGCCGGTGCGTCAGAGAATGTGAATGTGTGAGAATGCATGTGTTGGATAATAATAAAGCAAGGGAAAATGAAGAGGGGCTAAAATGTCTGAGTCATTTCTCATTTCCCTGCTTCACTGCTTGTCAGTAGAAAGCCCTGCATTTTGAATGATGGCCCTAACAACAAAAAGTGAACAACAAACCCTGTGGGTCTCATGAGAGCAATAGAGAGAGAGGGAAAAGAGAAAGAGAGGGAGGTAAAGAGACAGGAAGAAAGAAATTCTAATGTGAAACTAGTGACAAATACTTAGTTCTTGATATCAAAACCTTGTTAACACCATAAAACATGCCCAGAAAGGAGAACACAGTAATACAAAGAGAAAAAAGTAATTCAAAGAAGGCAGCAGCACGGCTTCGTAGGGACCTTTCAGGACCTTGATTTAATGAGAGAGTATCAATCCTTTAGCAGACAGAGAGCCCTGACAGCAAGTGAAAGTAATCTCTTCTTTATTGATGGGTCTTTTCACTTTGCACCCCGAGCCTTTGGTATTCCATAACAGTAACCTCACAGTCAGGACCTTTGGTTTGAACAATGTAAAATCAAGAACATGTAGAGTGAATAATGAGAGCGAACAATTTTTTCCTGCCAATTCAACAGTTGTTCTCAAGAGAAAATTACAGCTTCATTGGGTCAAGGTGAAAAAGCCTTTTGCTCCATAAAAGTAAGTGTTTTGTTATTGTGATATTGCTAAAAAATTTAAGGAAAGTTTTAACCTTTCTGAGGGGTTAAATGTGTGTGTGCCAGTCACACATTGATTGATGGGCTGATCTGTTAAATGGGCTAAGAAATGTGTTGTATGCAAAGTACAGTAGCATCCAATCTAATTTGAAGAAGAAAAAAAAACTGCTACAAGATACCAATAAGCAGACAGGTGGTATCCGTAATATCTCATTTGGAAATCAAATGCATATAACCCCATGTAAATCCCTGTGCGCATAAACAGATCAATTGAATCTGAAATAAATGTAAATGTTTGTATAGAAAATATTAAGCCGCAAAACCTGAATTTCCATGACGCTTATAGTCAAATAAAACAATATCAGAGGAAATTGCATCACTGAACACTCATTTGTAATTCAGAATAGCAAAGGGTTCACATGAAATACTTTGATTAACCATATTCTGTACAACCTAAAATTTTAACGTTTGCATAATGTTTTACCGCATTTTCTGTCTGATTTGACGCCAGTTCACTTGCTGCGTTGATCTCAGCAGTGGCACTTTACAAGGGCTTGGAGATAAAACACATGTCTCTCCTGATGTCAGTTTAGCAAAGCATATACACGGTGTGGTTAAATATTGATCCCCTGTAATTCATATTTCACGTTTCACCGTAAAAACGGAATATTCCAACCTTGATGAAGTCTGACACGCTTTCTAATTTTTGTTCAAGCTCATTCTTTTCAATAGGGACTCCTCTTTACAGTAGGCAGGTCTTTTTGTCTTGTATCAAAAATGCTAATGATTATTTTTATTATTATGGATATTTTAATTATGAATTGCACAGGGGGCACTCAGGGAGCATTATCAGCTGCACCGTAAAAGCATTATACTTTTCAAACCTGATTGTAAGTGGATGAAAATTCACAAGCTAAAAATGTTGTTAATTCATTTAGAAAGAGCCACCTGTTAATCCTTGCTTGCTGATCCACATAGAATCTCTGGTTGTTACCATTATTCTAATTTGTAAGTGTGAAAAAAAAATCTCAGGAATGTATACAATGTAAAAATGTGCATTCATATCATCTATGGCCATAAGTCCCAATATTGTTCTGTCTTGATTCATTTGTTATGAGCTATGGATCTAAGATTATGGCCCTGTGTTCTCCACATACCTTAAGAAATAAGGATCTTCATAGGCCAAGCTCATTTTCCCAATACAGGAAAGCCCCATTCTGTCACAGTCTCTCTCCAATCAACCTGCTGTCTAGCCAATCAAAGGACCAATAAAGACCCTCCATTGGTTGCCATGGCGCTCCTTGATGAGAATGGGACTGCCTTTGAAAGGAAGAGCTAAATTGATACCCTGCGCAGCAGAACGGAGGGCCGAGAGAAAGAGCGAGAAATAAAAAAGAGAGAAAGAGAGAAAGAGAGAGATGGTGGGAGATAGACATAATAAAGGAGAGAGAGAGAGATAAAGATACTTCGTACTGAGATATGTTATATTTTGGTAACGGGCATAATTGCCATAAGAAAAGGGCTATTAGGTTAAATTAACC
This sequence comes from Galaxias brevipinnis, assembly GCA_036023535.2. Lineage (NCBI taxonomy): Eukaryota > Metazoa > Chordata > Actinopteri > Galaxiiformes > Galaxiidae > Galaxias > Galaxias brevipinnis. Next base: position 8,718 of record JAVQIZ010035420.1, read on the forward strand.
ATGATATTCACCATGGGTGACGAAAAAACTGTAAGAGGGCTAAATGGTAACGTGAGCTGAAAGACATTGGAAACCAATGCACTTTTTGAAAAATGTAATTACAACTGTGGATTCCCTGTCAAATCCAGTGTAGCACATGTTGGGGGATAGTGATTGACTTAAAAAGACATGAAATTGGCAGACTTTGGGAACACCTGATTCTATTCAATAGCGACTGATCTGAAAAATTGTTTCCAACTGTGCCCCAAGTGGAAGCTTTTTTCTGGTTCATTTTTCACAGAAGCACCTCTAATTTCACTAACTAATTGGGCCGAGACTCAAGATCAACAGTAAAAGCTTGTCACCTATTGTTCTCACTTTAACTGACCCCTCACCACCTAAATGGACTGCGAGTAAAAGAAATCAAAAAAACGTCCCAGACTTTAACATTCTCTGACAGCATATCATCCCAATGAGTTAGCACAAGGATCCAGCAGGACAACCCAACCAGCCTCTAACAGTACAGCCACAGCAATCATAGGACTGCGTCACTGATGAGATAACCATGCATTTGTCTGTACAGCACTCAGTGTGTGTCAAAAGATGGTGTTAGTGGATTTGTTCTAGAACTCTAGAACTTACTGTACACTGTCTGAAGTGGCCGTCTGGCTAACCCCTGATGACAGGTTTGCACAGTGAGCTTTGTGTGACTCATCAGAGGAAAGAACTCTATACATTCATGCCACGCATTCAATGGTCAAATTCATGCACGCACACAAACGCACACATAGAGACACGTATGCAAACACACTTGTATAACATAATGTATAAGGTAAAATAGTTACTGCTTTAATAAAACTTAATTCATTAAACACATTTTTTATCTTGCCCAATGCTGCTTTATATTGATTTATTCAGCACAATACAAATACACACAGAGCAGATACAATGGGCCAAAAGGATGAAAGGTAAAAAATAATAATGGTGCGAAGATAATAATTTTTTCAAATAACCTTTAGAGGAGTCTTTTCGAACAAAAAGCAGCCAAATGCATTTTGTCAGTCCACACAGTTGGTTTCTCTGCACTTTATGAGGGACATTCCTCCAGTTTTGTCCAAGTAATTCCTCCTCTAAAAGGTCATTTACATTTCAAATAGAAAAGAACACTATTAGTCACACAGCTCAGGCGTTTCCCGCTAGAACGTTGTCTCTTCCGGTCCTCCCCCATACCAGGGAGTGAGTGGAACGAGGTGTGGCCGGGGCACGGCTAGAACAGGAGGCACTTCAGTGCCGGTCTCCAGAACACAGGACTCTAGAGAGCTGAGGGAGCCTGTCATGGACCCTGTCCCTTCAAAGGCATAGGTCCTCAGGCAGTCAAAAGGCGGGACATAAGGGTCCTGGTCGGCCTCTGCCACCCTATCCAGAATGAACTGGCCAAACACCTCGTCCCCAGGTCCAACGAGATGGGAATGACGGAGGGACATTCGTATGCTGGCTGCCACATCTTCCCTCCGTAGTTTCCTGTCCCTTCTCCGGGGATGGGGTCGGAGGGGAACCGGCTGGCAGAAGCCGAAGTCTTGCCGTCCAGCTCCTGGCTCTCCGTAACGCAGCACCTTCTGGGACACTCTCTCGGGAAGATCCAGCTCCTTTCCCGCTCCCTCGTGCTGCTTCCGCCAGTGTCGTCTCACAGTCAGAATCAAAATGGACAGCACTGGAGACACAGCACAGCAGGACATCCTTACAGTTAAACACCAAGACAAAAAAGCTGTGAAATAACCCTTTTCGAACACCATGCCCTCATGAAGTGGTTCATGTGTGGGTTTTTCCTTTATTGTATCAGAGGATGATAGAAAATCGACAAGAGTGCAAATTAAACCCAGCTATTTAGCAATTGAAATGATATTGGATCTGAAGATCATCATTATTATTTCACCTCACACCATGAAAAAATAATTTGACTGATTCAAAATGTATTTTTCTCATTTCTTTGGAGAATCTCAAATAGCGTTTTAGCAGTGCAAGTATGGTCAAGTGTTGTTTTCATTAGGCATTGGGCTAATGGGAAGAATCGTTAGCCTGGCAAGCTTCCCCATTAATCTTTCATGTGATGGGCACAGGGATTAGACAAAGCAGCGCAGGTCATTCTTCTACAATGCTGCTTACAATGAAGACCCGTCAGTGTCCCAAGTTGACATCCCTGCTTCTGAATAGCTAATAAGATTATTGTAGGATTTATTGGGATTGAAAGTTGTGTTAAAAAAAAATGAAGACGCAGTTATAACCAGTTATAGTTATTATTCAACTCGAGATAAGCGGAGGGAGGGAAAAAGTACTGCTGTTTAGCCACACACTGTATACTTGCCAAGTTGAAGAGGAACTGCTTCAGTTCACGCTAAGTGATCTGCTTAAAAAGAACAGCTCGTTACACCCGAGGTGATTATTAATCAAACATTTGTGTAAAGCCTTTTATAGAAGGAAATAAAAGTGAATGTATTTGTGTAAGTGTATCTTTCATGATACGCGTGTATGTAGGCTGTGTGTGTGTAAACTGCATACAGTGTATGTGTGTGCAATGATTGGTGTTATTGTGGAGCCTCTGAGGCCACCACTACCATCCCCCTCACCGGTGAGTGTTGCCAGACAGACGAGCAGGCCCAGCAGGGTCTGAAGACCGACCCCCATAGACAGAGCCAGGGCCTCCACCCCTCCGGCAGGGCAGTGGCCGGCGGGCTGACAGCTACACACGCTGATGGTCAGGGTGCTGGTACTGGAGAGGGCCGGGGAGCCGCTGTCCGTCACCACCACAGGCAGCAGATACTGGGTTCGGTCCTTGCGGGTGAAGGAGCTGCGGCGCGCCAGGATGCCAGCTGTGTTATCTGCGGTGGTTAAAAATGGGAACGGAGGGGAAGGAAAATGGAGGAGAGAGAGAGAGGGGAAGAGAGGAAGAGGCAAGGGAAGAAGGAGAGATAGTTGTCCATTGAGGGATTTGGTGTAGTATGGGATCATAGATAGTGAAACAAGGCCCATTGCTGAAGCTAATAGATAAATTAATTACTGCTTATACAATTAATGAATGAGGCCCTAATGAATCTGCCTTGACCTTGATTATCTCTGATGGTGAAGTTAGGGTTGATGTGTCTCCCTGGAACCATGGAGTAGTAGAAGAGGTGTCCCTCCGCAGGGTCGTCTGCATCCACGGCACTGATCTGTTGGATGAGCTTACAGACACCCAAAGACACACTGTGCTATTCACAGAAACTTGGATAAGCACTGTATAAGGAGTATCGCAAGACATACAGTACTATTCTGTTGGAAATGTATGACAAAAAAATTGTTTTATTGATTATAAAACCTGAGCAGTATTTTCAGACTGTTTAGTTTACAAACAATTTCAATAAACTTAATAGTTTTCACCCCCCCTCCCTTTCTTTTGCTTTTGTAGCCCATCTCTTTTAGCCTTCTAGTCCCCCATGTTCAATCTCAGACGAGACAACTTTTGAGTCCAAGGTTAGGGTCACAGAGCCTCTTTGTTCCCCACAGGGACGTGATTCAGCAGGCAGCATTATGACGCACACTAAAATGCCTGAATGTATGGCCAGCTAGATCTGCACAATGGGGTAAACATTCCCCATGGCTAACACAGTTAAATTAAGAAGGATGTGGCATACCTCCCCTGCCTGTGTCCCTTCACAGATATACGGCTGGTAGTCTCTGGCAAGCCTTGGCACATTGTCATTTATGTCCAGCACTTTGACGAACGCCACCACCAAGGAGGATAAATGGTTCTGCTCTGCAGTTGTGAGGATAAACATTTGTTGGTGTCCATCGGGTGCGTGTATCACAAACGATTTGCGCAAGCTCTGTCAAAGTAGCACTTTAAAGTGACAAGTGTTTCTGTAATGTTCAGATCTCCTCGACTTACAACTGTGGCACAAAAAGGATGTCGGTATCTATGAGGGGCCGTTAAGGACATTCTTCAGAATTACCATGCATATACATGTACTTTACCTCTCACATACACATTTGAAACCAAACTCATTCACATGCTATGCTGAAAAGCAAACACACATACAAGAAAATGCGTTTACATACACAACTGAAACACTCACACAAACGGCTGAAAAATTATACGCTCACCTACACAAGTGAATAATTATCTTTAAAACTATTGAAAAGCTCTTACACATACTAGTGAAGTGTGCCACTATACACAGATAAAATGCTCACACATAGTATGGTAAACACTTTTCATATAAACTATTGAAAATCTTTAAATGAAAGTGTGAACCCTTCAGGTCCTTCAGGGGATGATTTTGTTTTCATCTCAAACGAACCTTCTACATTCTACCTCTACGGTGGGGTACATTCTCCCACACATGAAAGGCTAAATGCTTCCTCTTTGTTGAACACGTGATAGTTCTACTTGGCCCACTGCCAAGATCCTATTAAATGAATTGAAAGTTGTCTTACTCATTTCCTTGGCTGTAATCGTTAGATTGTGCCAGTTTGCAGTCTCACGATCCAAAGGTTTCACAACAGTTATGGTGCCGTTGTTTTGGTCTATCTTGAAAGCTTTTACGATATCACTGCTCTTCTCAATTGAATATCTGCAAGGAAAAAATCAACAGACGTTTGGTGTGCAGGGCTTTCTTTTGAACATACAAAGCACAGGGATTTCTAATGAGAGAGACTGCATCTGATATCCAAGAAAGAGATCGCTTACAATCCAATATTACTTTACAGAGGCCAAAACATGGGAAAAAATACTTTCTTTCAAGGTTCTCCATTTTCTGATCAGAACCCTCAAAAACAATTGGCATACTGTATAATATGCAATAATCAAAATTATATTCTTATATATTTATACACACAATTATATTGAAAGTATGAGCTTTCATGTATTATTTTCTTTTCATGTAGCAGATTGTGAGGTTCATTGGTCCTTAAGCTAATTAGTTTTTGGCCTAAAATTCTGACCACTGAAGAGTGAGCAAAAGTATAAACATTTACCAAAATGTCTTTGATCACACATTCTCAATTGTTCGCCTCATCCACCCTTATTTAGACATTTGTATCACAGTTCTAACAGGGAATGTGGCTAATGGTAATAAGAAGACTAAGTGTCAGTCCTACAGTATCTGTTGATCTTTTTAATTGCTTCGAAGCAAATAAGCCAAATTAAGCTAAGTAAGTGTCCTATTTATTACCAGGGTCTTGAAGCGCCTCAGATGACAGCTTGAATTTATTTCCCCCCAATGTGCCAATAATTTTGCCAAAGTGTCTCAAGTAAAGGCTCTACTGTGGATGATATGCGGCACCTGCTAGTCTTTAGCCCTGTCGGGTTGGGCTACAGGCACCAGGGCTGCCGCAGCTGCTGTCTCTCTCAGAAACGTGCCCCACTTGCAAATTTCACTAAATCTGAATTCCATATGCCACCTCGTACGGTGCTTTATTACATTCATACGTCCTGGCCGCGTCGCTTTGTGATAATACCATGGCAATAGATAGAGGAGCCTGTGAGGTATAAAAAAGAATGGCCATGATTTATTCAGCAGGGCTCATTTCCTTCTAAAGTAATATGAGATAAATATGACCATGCACGGGGTCTTCACAGAGATCAAGGGTAAAAATCGATGCACTGAGCTAGACACACCGTTTGAAATAAAATGTTTTTTTTTTTTTTTTACCCTATTAAAAACATCTGTTTGTGGGTTGTCCGTCTGAGTGTGAACCTTGCTCCCTTTCATCTCCCAGCAGAGTTAACTGTTGATCAACCTGCTGTATTACATATTGTTGGTGAACAAAGGAAGAGAGTTCGAGGTGGGGGGTTGCGTTAACCTCCACTGCTGTGTAGAGGGTCAATTTACCTGATGGGGTTGTTCACTGCGTCTGTGTCCCTGGCAGTGACAGTGCCCACCACAGTCCCCACAACTGCGTTCTCCGGAACCTTCCACTCGTAGAAAGGAGCGAGGAAGATAGGGGGCTCGTCCACATCTTCCACAACAATCTTGAGGGTGGTCCTGTCCTGGGACTCACTGTAGCTAAGGAAGTGAGTGTCCACATAATCGTTGACCGCGTCGGCAGCCATGACAAAGCGCCTCTTGCTCTCATAGTCCAGTGGCTGGGAACATAACATATAGTGCAATATGATTTCCACTCCTCTCAAATACTCAGAGGTGACTTTACAATACTAAAGAGATAAAGCTGAAAAACGCTGTGTTGATAGCAACTTGTCATCTTTCACAAAGATGAACAAGAAAATGTAGTTAAAGGAGAGCCTAGTCTCTTTCATCTTTAATTTTATCAGATGGGATAAGAAAAATGGTTTAGTCAATGTCAATGAGCTGGCAGCTGTGAGATTGCGTCGAACCAAGGTTGGGTCTTCGATTTCAAAGATAAAGCTTGAGAAAAAAAAATAGCATGCAAACCATTAGTGTATTCCCAAAAGAGTTCAGGCTGAGCAAATGATTTTTATAACAGACCATTTAATCTACATTCAATCCCCTTGTGCCTGAGATGGAAAAAAATAATAATAAGGGAGAATGAAGCCATTTCTAAGGACACTCGAGTCCAAATGACAGAGAAAATGCAACCGTCAAAGTACAGTGGAAACTTCAATTTACTCTTCAACCAAAGTTCCAGAGAATAAATGCAAGGTTACAGATTCAAATCTTATCAGGACTTATTACCTCATTTGACTGGATATGAGACAGTACAGTGCAGGAATGCGTTGACAATATACCATAGAAACAACAACACAGCACTGTATTTGTGTAGAGGGCTTTTACATGTAGGTAGTAATAGCTTTTAGGCTGCAGTGTTAACAGGAATGACCTGGCTCAGGCATGTACAGGCATAGGCCACTGAAAAACCCATGCAGTTTCTCCTCACCTTGGCCAGCACAACCACTCCCTCCTGAGTCACTGGGTCTGTTTGGATGCTGAAGGTGGCACTCTCTTCCAGGTCTGCAAGGCTGTAGTTCATCCTGGCGTTAATGCCAACATCCCCGTCGTTCGCCATAACCCGGCCTACAGTGGTGCCTACCGGAGCGTCCTCGGGAATGGCAAAGGTGTACAAGTCTGGGGAATATGAGCAGCCATTTGTGTTAATACCGGAGTTCCACACTCCTTAAATAGGCGGCGACAACAAGGTGCAATGTTTTCGTTTAAATGTTGAAACAGTATTGTCTTTTGGGCAACGTATGGTTCCAAACCTTTTTTAGGTTGGATTCTGACTATTAAAAAAAGTTGTGTGTCTTGTGTTGAAGAAATGTGTACACAAAGGTGTGTGCGACTAACAACTGGAGAATTGAATTGTTAATAGTCCTCTCGACGATAAGATGCCTAGTACACTGTTTTGAGAGTCTATTTGTCTGAGTCAAAGATAAGTCGTGGCAAGTCTATATAATCCTAGCCCAGCTCTAATAAGGATGAGATGAGAAAATGTGATTATGTCTTCAAGAGCCTATTTGGATGAATGCCACAATTGGGACATACTCTACAAACAGCCACAGCTACTCTCCATAGCAGACCATGGCTAATCATAAGTTTGAGAAAGGTGAAATGATTTGACATATGAGTGTATATTGCGCCGTGCACCCAACAGTGATATTCATGAATATGTAGATGACATTTTGATTGATAATACATATGAGGCAGAACGGCGAAAGCAAGGGATGTAAGTATAGCATGCCTAGCGCCGTCCTTGTTTTCCCATTCCAGTCGGATTGATTTCTTCCCAGGGTATTCATTTACAGAGGTTTATCTCGGAGAAGGCCAGGTTTGTTTCCAAAGGTCATGACAAATGTCCTTTCAAGTGTGAATGATTAAATTCATCCAGAGGGCTTAAGGAACACGCACACACGGGCACTTCCTTCATTTCTGTCTCTCTTGCTGCACCTTACTGAATGTTTGCTTGTTAGTTTGTTACCAGACAGCTGTACACCAGCAGCTACATGTAAGAAACCTCCAAAGTATGTGAGAAAAACGCAGACACCGAGACGCCACAAGTCATACTTGTGTCTTAATATTGATTGTATATGTTTGAGTGTCGGTGCGTCAGAGATAAAGAGCGTGAGAGAGAGAGGCATAGAGAGAGACAGAGACAAAGAGAGAGCATGAAAGCACTGGGCTCTGGACTGTGGGCTTACTGTGCTGGAAGGTTGGCCCATTGTCATTGACATCCGTCAGAGTGATGGTGACCGTGGTGGAGGAAGAGTGGCCGCCGCTGAGGCCAAGCATGTCGTTGACCTGCACCACCACCAGGTACAGCTCTTTGGCCTCACGATCCATGTTGGGCCATGAGGTCACGATGATGCCTGAATGGGGCAAAAAGGATCTAAGAGTGATTAAAACCAGGATCGAAGTAATGAGGGAAAGAGGGAAAGATTGTTGTTATGTGAAAATGGTAATATAACATACAAATAATAGAAAGGGTAGTTTAGATTTAAGTTTTCCTTTGTTGATATTGCATTTCAAGATTTTGTAAGCTCTCATATGAAAATAGTAAATGTTAGCAACACAAAAAAATTATATTACCAGTTTTCGGCTCCACAGAAAAGTAAGGCTCCCCCTGCAGGATGGAGTATATCAGCCTGGCGTTGTTTCCGAACAGGGGATCGTCAGCATCTGTGGCTGTCACCTGAGCCACAGTGGTTCCTGTAGGGCCAGGGGAGAAACACATATCAGTCCCCATAAACACACACACATATACACAGTTACACACATACACACACACACACACACACACACACACACACACACACACACACACACACACAAACGTCACACAGGCAGAGCTGGCTCAGGCGATGGCTCCAGCCAACAGGGGAAATAAAGTGATTCTGCCATGGTCCCGTAGGGTCTGTCTTTCTGGCTCAGGGGGTCCAGTGGAGAAGGAAGGAGGATTGAGGGGGGTAATAGCAGGGTGCATGGGGGAGGTGGACAGCCAGCGCTCACTGTGGCCTTTCACAAGCCACTGAAGGCAATGCAGGTGTGCGTGACAACCTCTCCATCCCCACTGTGACATCTCCTTCCCCTTTTCTTGCTCCCGCCACCGTTTCTCCCCCCCCCCCTCTTTGTCTCTGTCTCTTCCCTCCCCTGATTTTCACTATCTGCATTTGTCCCCCTTTGACTTGCTTTCTCCTCGCAGCTGTCTGGCTTTTCTTTCCTTGTGTTTATAGACCCCACGCCACGCCTATTTTTTCTTCATGTCTATCTCACCTTTTTTTCCACAGGACACTTTTTCTATCTCACAGCTAGAGAATTACCTCTGTGTCTGTTTTTCTCCGGGGGGGGGGGGGGGGGGGGGGGGGGGGGGGGGGGGGGGGGGGGGGGGGGGGGGGGGGGGGGGGGGGGGGGGGGGGGGGGGGGGGGGGGGGG
>JAVQIZ010035462.1:0-13784 GCA_036023535.2 Galaxias brevipinnis
CACACACACACACACACACACACACACACACACACACACACACACACACACACACACACACACACACACACACACACACACACACACACACACAGTGGGTGAAATATCAACCCCTCCCAAAGCACAATGTAATCATCCACACATTAGTGTAGTGGAAACATAACCCGTCCTGTCTGTCACAGGGACTGACTATGCCACCTGGAGCTGGTTGACGTGGTCCATGGCCTGGCAGCTGAGCTGGAAGCGGAGAGCCTGGGTTTCCTCATGGCTGGCCTTCTGCAGGCCGCGGGTCTCCTGCTGGGCCTCGTCCAGCCGGGCCTGGAGCTCCTGCATGGCGGCCGACAGGCCCTCGCCCTGGTGCAGCTGGTGGCTGAGCTTCTCGGAGTCCTGCGTGGCCTCCTCCTCCAGCTCCTGGAGGCGCGCCGACACACCTTCCCAGCGCAGGCGCGCCTCCTCGTTCTCCGCCTTCAGCATGCACACGTGCACGCCCAGCTCGGCCGTCTCCGTGTTGGCCCGGTGGAGGGCCTCCCTGGCCTCGGCGCTCTCGGCGCTCAGCTCGTCGCAGCGCCGCTTCCACGTGCGCAGCTCCTCGGCGGAGGCTGTCACCTCGGCGGCCAGGCCGGCCCGCGCCAGCGCCTCGCCGTCCCGCTCGCGCACCAGCGCCTCCTCCCGCTCCCGCGAGTGCAGCAGCTCGTCCACGTGCCGGCGGTTCAGCTCCTCCACCTGGGCCTTCAGCTGCTCCGACAGGGCACCCAGGTCCTCCCGGGAGGCCTGCGACACCTCCTGCAGCGCCTGAAGCCGGGCGCGCTCCTCAGAGTCCACCAGGAGCTGGGCCCGGAGCTCCACCACCTCCCCCTGGAGTCGGCTCACCTCCCGGTGGTTAAGCTCAAGGTGGGCCTCGGCCAGCACCAGCCTGTGGGCTTCCGTTGACGGGGAGGGAGGGAGGTCGGACTGGACCTTCTCCATCTTCTCTGCCGCGCCTTTCTCCGTGCCCGCCTCCCCGCCCTGGCCCTCCAGCTCCTCCACCCTGGCCTGGAGCAGCTCTCCTTTCTGGGCGTGGTTCTGGAGCCTGGCCTGGGCGCCCCGCAGCTTGTCCTGGAGCTCCGTCTGGCTGCTTTGCGAGGCCGCCAGGTCCTTCTCCAGCCCCACGGCTTTGTCCCTCAGCGAGTCCAGTTCCTCCAGCGCGGAAGCCAACTGTTTCTTGAGGGAACTTTGGCCCTCCGCCAGATCCTTGTTGTCCTGCTCCAGGCTCCTCAGCTTGGCCTCCCAGGCCTCTGTCTGCATCAGAGCTCTCTCGGCGTTCTCCTCTAGACGCCGGTTGTCTTCCGCGAGCTGCCGCTCCCTCTCCTCCACAGTCATCTGGGCGGCCTCCACGCGGCCCTTCAGGTGTTTCTCAGAGGCCCTCAGAGTGGCCAGCTGCTCCAACATGGCCGCCCTGCTCTCCGCCAGCTCTCTGGTGTGTTCCTTGCTCCTCTTGACCGTCTGCAGAAGATTGTCGTTCAGCTCCATGAGGCTGGTGCACTGGGCTTTGTAGTCTTCCAGCTTCCGAGCAAGTTCCTGGGCGGGGACTACGTTCCCTGTTGCACTGATAATGCCCCGCCTCTCTCCGGACAGGTTCTCCAACTGCTCCTCCAGGTGTCTCACTCTCTCCCTGCTGGCGGCCAACTCCCTCTCCCTGGCCTGCAGCTCCTCTTTCAGGCCCGGCAGCTGCCCCTCGTTCTGCCCTTCTCCTGCGCTGCTCCTCTGCTGGATCTCCTCCTGCAGCCGCCTCCGCAGCTCCTCCGCCTGCCTCTCGCGGCCGTCCAGGGAGGTCTGGAGGTCCTGGAGCTGGGCTCGCAGGTTCCCTGTTTCCTTCTCCTTCAAAGTCAGCGAGCCCTGGATGCGCCCCACCACGCTCTGCAGCTCCACCACCCGCTCCAGGGCCACCTCCTGCTCCTGCCGCGCCCCGGCCTTCAGCGCGGCCAGCGTCTCCTCGCTCCTCCTCACCTCTGCCTCCCGGAGGCTGAGCTCCTGGGCCAGGCGCCCGGCGAGCCTGTCCCTGTCCTCGGTCTCCCGGCGGGCTGCCTGCTGATCCTCCTCGGCGGCCTTTAGCTTATCCAGCAGCTCCTGGATCTTCCGGGCTGAGTCACAGTAGCTGGCCGCCTGCTGGCCCTGCTCGCTGAGCGCCCCATCCAGCTTGGAAAGGAGCTCCATGTTCTTGTCCTCCGCCGCGCTCAGCCTCGCCGCTAGATCGCCGTTCGAGGCCTTCCCGCCGGCTTGCAGGTGATGTTCTGTCTCCTTATTGGCTGTTTCGAGCTTGTTTGTTTTCTCTGAGGACAGGGGTTGGTCAGTAGGAGTCTGGGCGACCAATAACTGAGCTCGAAGTTCTCTGACCTCGCCCTTCAGCGTGGCTGCCTCTTTGGTCAGTTGTTTCACTTGAGCCAACAGTTCTTGTTGTCTTAGCTCCGACTGGTCGAGCTCAATGCGGAGGTCGTCGGCGACGCTGCAGGGGGAGGGCTCCGCGAGTTCACTCAAGTCGCCAAGGAGACCATGGCCAAAGTCTGGGATGGGATGAAACTCCTGGGCCTGAGGACAGCACAGAGAAACAGAACCACCAGATCAGACCCAACAGGAATGTGTGTGTGTGTGTATGTGCACATGTGAGTGTATGTGTGCACGTGTTTATGATTTGACAGTGTGAGTTTGTAGTGTGTGTGTGTCTGTGGCTTACTGCTCAGAGCTAGGCCCACCTGAGAGTAGCTGACCAGGCTGTTGATGCTGGAACAGCGACTGGGAGGTTTCCACAGATAGGCCGGGGCATTCCCCCCTAACGTCCTCCTACAAGCACACACATTGCCAAGTGGAAACTGAAAGCATATCGACTCACGTTTTTCCCTCTAAACTGAAAGTCAAAAAAAACCTTCCTCCCTTTAAATGAAGAGTCAGAGTGCTTGCATGTGTGACAAAATGATATGCAACTACATTATTCATATTTTAATTATCTATCTAATGAGTCATAAGGTCAACGTGTGCGATTTAAAAACAGCTCAAACGTATCAACCCCAACATGCAGGCCAACCCAAGGCATTCCACTCACTGCTGACCTGCAATGGTCGGTTGTTATTGTAATGCATACCATAACTACCAGCACTGTGGTTATATAAAAGACTGGAATCGGGGGGGTTGGGGGGGGGAAATGGAAGTGCTGATAGGGAACTGAGTCGTCAACATGAGGAATAAAGTGTTAATGCGCACACAATACACACACACTGTATGTACATGAACACACACAAACACCTTACCTAGTCACCTATGCTGATAATCACTTAGCCGGTAATTAAGTGTCACTACAGGTTGTGAAAACCAACATTGCTCCCATTACAATTTCAGAACACTTTGCGCAGCCAGTCTAATTACTGTAAATGTAATTAGATTTTACGAAGAGCTTTATTCTCTTCATGGAATAATAGAATGTTTGCGTGTATAAAATTTTTTATATTATCTTTCCTAAACTTAACTTGTGGCCATCATTCAGAAATGTAATCAAATAAATAATTAGATGGAGGCACGAGTGGGCAAAAATAAGCTGTAAGTAATACCTGGCAAATGTTGGCCAATCTGCATCGAGGTCGTAACCTCTGGCTGCCAGGTCAAACTGGATGTCGTTGAGCTCGTACAGGTAATTGATGATGTCAGCGGTGAGATGAGATTGAAGGAAGGGGCTGCGGGCGTAGTACCACTCACTGCATGGTGTGCACAAACAAAAAAACACAAACAAACAAACACACAAAATACAATCACCATTTTGAGGAGAGAAAAAAACTCCAAACAAAAACACATTTGACATTTACTTTGAAATTCTTAGAGGAAGTAGGTAAGTCTGAAATGTGTGTTACTTAGAAGAGAAACTTCAGAGGGGAAACGAAATCAGGCTTGAGATTAATGTGGCTCTGTGGTCATGTGTTTGTTGTGGTCTGAAAGAAGGCCAAGTGTTCTGGAGAGCAACTCATGATTCAGCCAGAATAGCCTTCCAAAGCAACAGCTTGCTATTGGTTGGAAATTGTGTGTGTGTGTGTGTGTGTGTGTGTGTGTGTGTGTGTGTGTGTGTGTGTGTATGTGTTCTTACCTAGTGACTTTCTGGTTGATGAGACACTGCTGCAGGGTGTCCCCCAGACGCTGGTGCACCAGTGAATAGCGGATGAAGGCCCTGCCTTTCCCCAACGACGTCTTCAGCTGAAAGGACACACAGGACCAAACACACCTTTCCTCAGTCCTACGTAGACGGACCTCTGAATGCACAGTCTCTTAAGGCTCGCCTTTAGATTATTCAAGTCAACCCTTATTTAGAATACATTAGGATTTTAGTCTACACTGTGAACAAGTCTGTTTATACGTCCGTTCTAGAGTGTCCAAAAACTCCACTGTGTCCCCATGAGCTTAAGAGCTGAATATGGGCATATGGGGTTTGGTAAGATGACAGAAGGTGATTGAATTGAGCAACATACGTACACCAGCTGGAGGTATGACTCCCCAAGCTAACCTACTTTGAGGCAACGTAAACACAGGTCAACTCAGTCAATAGACAGTTTGTGTGACACGCTCATGTTAAGTAGGCATGCAGAATCAGACTGAGTTGCATACAGGGACAACTGTGACACCCAGCAAGCTAATTCTCTGAAACAAGGTTGATTTAACTTAAACGCCAAACAAATAATCCAACGACAATGTCCCAAAATTCACATCCAAGTAGTTTCTTTGTCAATTCTCTGAAATGTGACATGTTGTCTGATGAAAATTAATACACAGCCAGCACCGCATGAGTGTCTACGAATTTACGAATATGCTAACAACAGCTCAAATAATACCAGTAATTTTGATCTTGCTGCTTTATCAGAAGGCAGTCCATATGAGGGCCACTCACACAAGGCCTACTACCCTCTGTAGTCAACTAGGACCAACCTACGGCAGAGCAACTTTACTTTCTCTGTTTTATACTCACCTCTTTATTTTGTCCCAACAGAAGAAGTGAGGAGAGAAGTAGGAATGGAGGCAATACAGCATGTGAGTGAGCAGGACTTAGACTCGCTTTACCTGGCTGACTCTAACCTTGATTACACTCCAACTGTGTCACTCTGTGTCTGTATGTGTGTGTGAGTGAGTGAGTGAGTGTGTGAGAGAAAACGTGAGCGAGAATGAGTTTAAATGCACAAGCTAAGGATTACCTCAGTGATGGACTTAACAAAGCGGATCCCATCATTAGCTCCTTTGATCTTCACCAGGCAGTCACAGAAGAAGTCCCAGTAGTCCTTTCTGTGGCCCAGAAAGGTGGTCTTCTCTTTCTGGTCAAACTGAGGAAGCAACATAGTATTCATATTTTAACCTAATAATATTAGTAAAATCTTTATTGTGTTTTTCAAAATGTACTTATTGCTTTAATGTTATGACTAGATGATCCCTATTTTAGAGTAATGTTTTCAGCAACCAGTTTGGATATGAAAGTAGGCCTACACAGCCACAGTTTGCTATACTCTGGTGATGTAAAAAGGTTGTATTGTTTAACAAAGGTTTGTATCTTTATTACCTGTAGCAGGTACTCCAGTTTAAAAGAGAACTTGTGTAGGTTGGAGCTGTCATCAGTGATAGGCTCAGCGCCCTCCTTGTGTTCCTTAGTCAACTCAGCCACAGAATCTACAATAGCAAAATGGGAAAATAAATACACAGACTAACATACTATCCTAAAGCACACTTTGCCTCGGGGCTTCATACTAGTTTAACATAATTTCAGCACATATTGAAAGAAAGAGCAAATCTCTTTCATTCAAGTAACATCTGTTGAATTATTATGGATGTAGTACCATGTAGATCTTTGATGATTCTCTGTAGCTGATTTTCTCCAACTGATGAGCGTGCCATGGTGGGGAAGGGGGAGTGGGGTCAGGGAATCCAAAGTCTGCCAAAAAAGAGACCAAAAAATAGAAGAGATAAGCATGTGTGAGGATGACTGTACAAAAATGACTGTTTAAAGGACTGAAGATATCCTAACAAAAACATAATGCATGTCACATTGGGATAATAATTCAAATTGTGTAACAACATCTTCATGTCCACATTGCTTCGGATATACTGTATTTAGGTTCTCTCAAACGGTGTCTTTAACAATCCAGGGGTCTGCTTTTTGGACCCTACTGGCCTAGCCCATCATGTTGTCATGAACAAACTGTACAGATCGATGAAATGTACGGGGAATCAGAATCACCTCCTAATTGACTGCATGACAGTGGCTATAAAAGTAATCAGCAACAAGCACAAAGACTGGGATCGGGAATTCCCACGACAGCTGACGTAATGACTTGTTGACACTTGGCTAAAATACATAGTAGAAGAAGATTCCTCCTATCATATTAATTATACGTTATAAACCGAATAGGTTTTACTAGACAACATGCTACAGAAACATCGGTCTATGACTGAAAACAGTCAGCAACGAGTGCCTTATGGTCGTAGCATGCACCTGCTCCACGGCCTCAAATTTGTTTTTAGCGTAATGAATAAACACATTTTGAATCATTGCACTACCTTTACTTTGTATATACATACAACCACGTCACAAATAATGAATTGGCACAAGTAATTGACCTACTTAATGTGTAAATTCCTCCAGAAAATCCGTTTTGAACAGCAGACTAAATAACTGCTGTTCGGAAGGAGGGCACTGTTGATGATTGGCAACTGAAGTGACGTATGGTTATTTGGATATACGACCGCAAGCTATAGTTCGGTTGAAGAATAACGCAGTAGGTAAATAAACAGGACTAAAATCATATGACATTATTGAAGTACAGTATGGTACTGCAGAATTCAGTTGATGCCATTCACTTGTACTAGGGCTGCAGCATGTTTTTGTAATAGTATTCTTGTGAAAGCTACTATGCTTGTTAAAGGTTGATTTATGAATTACTTTACGCTTGATCATTATTCTTTTTTTATATTTATTTATTATTATTTTAAAATAAATCAAACATGGCCTTTTTTTCCTTACATCAAACAACTTTTTTTCAGCTCTAAATTCTGAAAGTGAATATCAAATATCAATGAAATATTAACAGATTTAATTAAAAGGCCCACATTTTATGTTGTGCAAAACCTATATTCCCTTAATTTTATACACATACCTATTTTATTTACCTCAACATGCATGACTTAATGCAATGGTATTCATTCATAATTGAATAGAATACTAACGGATTTAAATACTTTCGATATACGTCCAAAGTGTAAGTTGGAAAAAAAGTGGCCCACTAGTTTCTTTCTAATATTGTTCACCGTTGCGGTTATGAAAAGGGAACACATCCACCTTTTCTGGAGTTCAGGTATGAGCAGCTGCACTTTGAAAGTCAATCAGCTGTAGGTGGGCTACTGTATCTCGACAACTCTGTATCACTGAACACAAGACAGAGGACCAATCTTGTGAGGTAATGAAATCTATTAACTTTGATCACATTCCTTCCCTTGAAACTCAAACTCGGTTGATTGTGGGTTATAGAGTGTAATTGATTCTTATAGTAGGGCTTGTTTGACCTGTTTGAAAAAGAAATACACTTTTACAGCCTTCTTTTTCTCGTGAGGGAACATGGCATCAACTCTGGGATTCTCAACCCAGACTGATAACGATTATCAATATACAACAGGATATTATGACGATTTGTACGAGAATGAGGCTTGTGACAAGACAAAAGTCATTAAGGTTGGTGCCATCTTCAACCCAGTGTTTTTCTCCGTGGTGGTGGTTCTCAGCTTGCTTGGCAACATCCTGGTACTTGTGATCCTGGCAAAGTATGAGAACCTCAAATCCCTCACCAATGCTTTCATTGTCAACCTGGCTGTTTCTGACCTCCTCTTCACTGTGGGACTCCCCTTCTGGGCAATGTATCACATTTATTCTGACTGGATTCTGCCCGAGTCTGCTTGCAAGGCAGTCAGTTTCATTTTCTACGTGGGCTTCTACAGTAACGGTTTCTTTCTCATTGTGATGACCCTCCATCGTTATCTGGCCGTCGTCAATCCCCTGTCAAACATTGTGTCTTCCAAAGGATTCACCAGCATCTTGGCATCTGTGATCCTCTGGTCACTGAGCATGATAGCAGCTATGCCATCGCTATTGTTTAGCAAGGTTCACGAGCAGGATTCTATAAGGCATTGTGTTTATGACCCTTACTGGAGGTTATGGGGAATCTACCAACAGAATGTATTTTTCCTAGTGATATTTTGGGTTTTTATTTTCTGTTACTCTCAGATCATATGGCGGCTGCTGGGACCCACATCTCAGAAAAGGAGGCTGAGGACAGTAAAGCTGATCTTTAGCCTCCTGGTTGTTTATTTTGTGGGATGGGTGCCATACAATGTGGTAATATTTCTGAGGGCACTGAAGCCAACTGATACTGAGATAGACATCACAGCACAATGCGCAGCCAGTAACATGTTAGACTATGCGTATTATGTTTCCCGACTCTTTGCATATTCACACTGCTGCCTCAACCCTGTGTTCTATGTCTTTCTAGGGGTCAAATTCAAGAGCCACTTAAAGAAAATATTAACAGTGTTGGGTCCCAACACTAACAATAGCTTCCGCAATAGAAACAGCAGACTCACAATCACATCCTTAACGAGTGGTGAGGAGCTGGTTTTGTAGCTGAAGTATGCACATGTAATGAAATGAAATGACATGAAATGTGTACACATAACTGAGTTTATTGTATGCATGGCGAGAATTTCATAGACCTTCTAAAGAGCCCAATCTGTATTCTGCATGGCATTTCGTTTTTACTGAAATTGTAATGCTTATGTTCTTAAATTACCTAAATACTAGTTTTTAAATGTCATGATTTATTCATTTAATGATTATGGTTATTATGTGTATGTAAAAGGGCTGAGCTCATGTATTGTGCTTTTTTTTTTTAAATGTATTATCAAATCTAATAAAATCAAACATATAAATGTATGATTTATATTTACTGTAGAAAGGTCCAAGCTACAAATCGTTGTCTCATCATGGACTCTATGTAGACCTACTATTCAACTGCCATCAACTTGGTAATCAGATCAGCATACTATCACTTCAAAATCATAGCAAGACTCAGAGGACTCATGTCCCAACAAGACTTACACAAATGTATTTATGCATTTATTACCACTAGGCTGGACTACTCAAATAGTCTTCTCCTGGGTGCTCCTAAAAATAAACGCTTTGAGACTGCAGCTGGTTCAGAATGCTGCTGCTGGACATTAAACAAAGACCAAACAGATATACATATATACAACAATTCTCAAATCACTACGCAGGCTTCCTGTGTGTCAGAGAATTGATTTTAAAATACGTTGGTGACCTAGAAGTCACTAAATAATTTGGCCAAAACTAATTAAAGACATGCTAATACAGTATGAACCCTCTAGACCCCTCAGGTCATCTGGAACAAGTCTGCTAACCGTAACAAATAGCTGGAACCAACTTCCGGAAGATCTGAGACTCGCTCCAAGCCTGACTACTTTTAAATAAACCAAAAAACGTAGGCATATATGTTCTCCATTGCGTTTGGCTGAATCGTTCATTCTTAGCAATTTTGTTTCTTTTATAACAGTTGTTTTCAATTTCTTTTCATGTTTTTTTGTTGTTGTTTCTTCCTTGTATGTTTCTGCTTGCCTTGTGAATAGCAATTTGAATTGCCTTTGTGTATGAAATGTGCTATACAGATACATTTTAAGGGATTTGATCCAAAGGTATATACCCAAATAATAACTACCAAGTGAAAGAATTGCAGAAATGTTCAGATTTTGTCACCCTTTGTAAAAGAGTTGTAAACTAAAAGTGAAAGTAAAAAGAGGAAGATCGTCTGTCTGAAGTCCAACCCCAAGTAATCTCTCATGGTTGCCGGTTTTCTGTGTCCAGCTGAAATACATTCTGAAACATTTTTACGGTAGGTTAACATTGTACCATCTCGATCAACTTTCTAGTTAGCATGTACACAAGTATTTTATTCATAGCGTTTTAACTATACTAAGTCATCCAACAGTAATTATATGCAGTTTGTTTTAGCATCTGTCTAGACACAGCTTAGATGGTTGCTTTCAGTTTAAGAATTATCTTGCTATTCATTTGTCCCTAGCCTTTCTTGCATGTGGTTAAACGATCCAGAAAAAGACATGAATTGGACGGGAGTTGAAACGACGAATGATGGCTCGGAGAGCCTCATATACGAGACCTCATGTAGCAAGTTAAATGACACTGAGCCTGACAACTGTAAGAAAGAGGACCTGGTGTTTCTGTGTAACGAGCCTGCAGACTTTGGAACTATCATCACCACCTTCTTCCTGGTCATCTTTATCTTCTCTGTGACAGGCAATGGCCTGCTATTGGGCGCCCTCAGCCGCCATGAGAACCGCAAAAATGTCACCAACATGTTTATCTTAAATCTAGCCACGTCTGACCTGGTCTTCACCCTCACCCTCCCCTTCTGGGCTTTCTACCACTCCAGTCACTGGGTATTCGGGGACTTTGCCTGCAAGTTCATAATGGGCGCCTACTTCGTTGGCCTCTACAGCAGTGTTATCTTACTGACAGCTCTGACCATGGACCGTTTTGCCACGGTGGCCATGAAGAAGAGGCTGAGGACCCAATCCATAAGGCGAAGGTGGGCCTTGGGTTCCTGCGCGGCTGCCTGGGTCATCAGTGTGGTGGCGTCCCTCCACGACGCCTTGAACTCCAGGGTGGAGGAGCAGGACGGGGCGTATAGCTGTGAGGAATCCGCCCTGGACCCCGGGAACGTGGCCGCGGGCTACTACCTCCAGGTCTCTCTGCTCTTCGTCCTCCCCCTCGTCATCATCACGTTCTGCTACTGCGCCATTGTCAAGACCCTACTGACAGCCCCCCGGTGGAAGTGGAGCACCATTGCAGTGGTGATGTGTATCGTTGTGGTTTTCTTCGTGTGTTGGGCTCCCTATAACGTTCTGATCTTTGTCCTCTCCGTGTATAAACCTGAGGACTGTGATGTGAGGGAACGCTTGAAACACGCGTTTGAGATGTGTCGGATCTTGGCTTATTCCCATTGCTGCATGAACCCATTCTTTTACGTGCTTTTACCAAGGTTTAGGAGACATCTGTTCAGCCTCTTCCAATGTACATTGGTCCCGAGTGAGGTCAAGGAGAATGAGAAGAGTATGGGTCAGAGCACCTCCAATGTCATGCAAACTGCAGATGTGATAAGTCCAGCTTTGGAGCTACAGCATGTGTAATATACCCCCCGCACACGCACACACACACACACACACACACACACACACACACACACACACACACACGGAAAAAGCATTTACTTCAGGCCTTACCTAGCCTGAAAATGGAAATCTGGTCAAATTTGTTTCTGTTTATTGGCATGTATATTAAATCGAAATGGTTTATTTTATAACTGATTTCTGGAATGCTTTTGGCTTTTACGTGTTTATACTGCAATCTAAATACAATAAAATGTGTTTATAAATACAGAGTTTAGGAACTGGGTTCCTTCTCTTATTATTATGTCATGGTAGGCTGGACTTCAAAATATTGTGTATGCAGCTTCTTTTTTGTGGATAAAAAGTCAGACTGTATCTCACTCACTCTCTCTAGAACCAAAGACCTATGGTAAGGTTGATAGGGCTTATGATGTATAAATATGTAAGTTAAAAAAGCATTTGTAGGGAAAACTGATGTAGAAAATGTAGTTGAATATGTTGTCATCACATGATGTGATATGTTATGAAATGTTTTCTTTACTTCAACATGCATATGCATAGACTTACAATAAATAATATGTACACACATCAACTGTATTTGTTAAGAATAGCACAGTTACGGCATTTGACGTTTGGACAATATATTGCTATTACATAATGGGGTGTAGTCACCACAATAATATGATGCTATGGGCAGTATTTGGTGTATGAATCCTTTTCAATGTTGCCAACATTTTGAATATTTTTGATTAATTATATAATACTGTACATGTTTAATTCTCATTAAATCAAAATAACATTATGTTGCCTATTCTTTTTTTCACCTGAATTCTCAAACCAAATATCTAACCACAGGGTCAGAATGGAAGATGTTAGCAACTTAACAAATTCTGCCATTGACTACTACTATTTTGATGCCTATGACTACTACAACACCACCCTAGTCATCTTAAAAGAACCGTTTGGTAGTTTATTTTCAATAGTGTGCTACAGTCCAGTCACCTGCCTTAGTCTGCCTGGCAACAGTTTCCTCCTCTGGGTTCTCTTAAGAAAAGGGTCAAATTCCAGGCCTGCCACCGACTTCCTGTTTTTGCATTTGACGACCTCTGACCTTCTGTTCACCTTGACCCTGCCTTTCTGGCTGTGTACCATGCCCGGGGCTGGGTCTTTGGAGAGTGGGCCTGTAAGATGGCGAGCGGCGCATACTACCTGGGACTTTACAGCTACATGGCATTCCTCAGCGCCATGACTTTAGACCGGTACATGGCCGTGGTGTATGCGGTGTCGGTGACTGCGCAGGCCAGATGAAGAGTGCGCCTCGTCCACTTAGCCAGCGCTGGCTTGTGGCTGTTCTGTGCCCTTCCCAGCGTCCTGGAAGGGTTCTACTCGGAGACCAGGGCGGATTATGACGTCATGCTGTGCATTCCGGCTCAACAGCCCGCAGCTGTGAAGCTCGCCGGCTACTTATTCCAGATCAGCGTCTTCTTCCTCCTGCCCTTCGCCGTCATCACCTTCTGCTACGTCCGCATGTGGGCGACCGTCCGGCGATCCAGGCACCGTGGGCGCCGCCAGGCCGCAGGGCTAATGCTGGGGATCGCGGCGGGGTTTTTTGTCTGCTGGGCTCCCTATAACGCTCTGCTCGCCCTGCAGTCTCTGAGGCTCCTCAGCGATGTGGATGGAGAACAGGACCTGCACTATGCTTTTCTGTTCAGCCACACGCTGGTCTACAGCCACTGCTGTTTGAACCCTCTCTTCCATGTGTTTGGAGGGCAGCGGTTTAGACGGCACCTCCCCCTGCACTGGGGCATGGCCAACGGGAGCGGCAGGATCCTTACCTACAGCTCCCCAGTGAGTGAGCTGCGTCACCCCTCCGGCTCGGCCAGCGGACAGGCTCACCTGTGACTGGACCACTCGCTGGCCTCGTGGATAGACAGAGAGCAGGAGCTCTTTTCATTCACACAGGGACCATGAAAGCTTACCATTGCTGACGTGGCTGAGGTTTTAGAAAACGTTTTTGTTTTGTTTTGCCTCAGTCTATTGAGTTGAGAAAGTGTCAAGATCATCAGACTCGACCTCAGTGAGGAAGGATCAGCTAAATCGCAACCATGTCAGACGGGTCAGCAACATCACACACCACAGTGTAATAGACTTAACTCCGCTGCTCCCAACTGCCATTGCTTCTTCATCAAGCTGACTGCAATGTTGTCACCCTATGTGAGTCCACCCTAATGGCACGGAGGCTCTCTCTCGCTCTCTCTCTTCAGCAAATTTTACTGAATTAATGTAAGCATCCTGCATGCTTGGATACATGTCAAGGACGAAGCAGACGATTTTCTATATGTACCCATGGGTTTGAAGCCAGGTGCACTTCTAGGCTTTTGAGCAATACGGTGGGTCAGTGGTTAGCACTGATGCCTCACAGCAAGAAGGTCCTTGGTTTGAACTCCCGCAGTTCCAGATCCTTTAGTTTGCATGCTCTCAGTTTAAAAAATATTTTAAAAAATAAAATATAATATAATATATATATATATATATAATTT
>JAVQIZ010035465.1:0-29309 GCA_036023535.2 Galaxias brevipinnis
CACACGGTAATGTTATCAATACTCAACACATGCAAGAATGACGAGGATGCCTCAACCCCCCCCCCAATAAGCGGAAAAAGAGGACACCATAAATGTGTGACTAAAGTTAGAGACTCCCCTTTCTAATCATAAAATCTGCTGATTGTTTCAGACACCAGGTAAAAGAATCCCGCTCCTTATCTTTTGGGGGAAAACCCGATCCACATACATTCTAAGATAAATAGTTTTAAAACTCTCTGCTCTCCTCCCATACTGTTTCTGCAGCTCGCAACATTACCCCTCCTCTTCCTCCAAACAAACAGACAGACAAACTAATCTACTCGATGTTGTCGAAGTTGAGCACGTGCCCGTCGAAGTGCGTGAGCACGTGCCTCTCGAAGAGCTGCTGCTGGCAGTTGAGGGGGAACTGCTCGGAGCAGACGGGACACACCTTCCAGTGGCTCTCCACGTGCTGCTCGAAGCTGCGCTGCTCAAAGTGGGGCGGGAAGATCACCTCGCACAGCGGGCAGCGCTTGTGCACGTCGCCACTGGTGGGGGTGGAGAGAGCTACGGTTACAGGGGTTTGAGATGGGACTGCACGTGGGCTGTTATTGTGGATCCTCGTGGAGGGATGTGTGTGGATGTGTGTGGGTGTGGGGGGGTGTGTGTGGGTGTTCTACCTGGAGTCGAAACAGAAGCTGGTCCTAGAATCTGTGCGTCTGCTGGCCTGGTGCTGATGATCACAGGCAGGCTGGGCACCGTCACCAACCTACAACAGCCCACACACACACACACGCACACACACACACACACACACACACACATCGAAGCGATTACGATGGGCATGGGCACACCCATACACTACCAAAAACCATGTCGGAACACTGACAGTTTCCTCCAAAGGTTAATAGCCCGTCACTGCAGAGAGGGGGAGGCAGAGAGGAAAGGTTCACGGTGCCACGGCACCGATAAAGAGCAGGGTGCGTGTCTGGGCCTGTGTGTGTGTGTGTGTGAGGTCCTCCTAATATACCGCATCCCAATTAGGGAGTTCGATAACTTTGACCAGAGTAACTGGTCTCAGCTCAGTTTAACACTGTCCCCCATCATAACCGAGCTGAAGGTTTGGGAGGGAAAGCCAGACTGTGGATCTGTGCCTACAGTAGAAGTGGTCTCTCCCAGCGTAGGCTCGGTAAGGCTGTCTGTTGTGAGTCTGTAACACTAACAAGCCGTGAGGGGGTGACTGAAATAGATTAGCTTCACTGTAACGCTCTCTCAGCGCACTGCTCAACAGAGAGAGATACAGACAGAGAGAATAGAGGACAGGGAAACGTTTCACGTCTACTTCTTAACATAGAGCCTGACTGAGATACACAATGAGACGTGAAGGAGGACAGCCCTTATTTTTGCAGGTGTATGTGTGTGTGTGTGTGTGTGTGTGTGTGTGTGTTTGTTTACGCTCACGTTGCGTGGCTCCTCCGGAGGCTGTTCCAGGCCGTCGGGGGGGCTCATGCTGCGGGAGGGCTGGATGCAGACCACCTCTCTGGGCCAGGCCGCCCCTGCGGCGGGGCCAGGGGGTGTGGCCGGGGGTGCACAGGGAGGGGCACACAGCGGCGCTTCAGGGGGAGGCCGGGGGATCTGCTCGGGGGACAGGGCACCGTCCGCCCCGTCTTCAACACCACACACACACACACACACACACACACACGGAAACAATGAAAAAACTGTATATGGCGACACAGAATACGTGGTTCAAAGGTCCGCCTGAGATAGACTGAGAGTGTGAGAGAAAGACCAGAGAGCGCAGAACAAATCGATAACAAAACAACAACGAAGCACCGTGTGGGTCCCCTCACCTCGGGCGCTGCCTGTGGAGTAGGGGTTCCCGTACTGCAGCTCGGCGGGCCTCTGGGGCACCAGTGGAGGAGGGGAGGGGTCCTGGGGGTAGGGCAGGGGGTAGCGCAGCACCACGGGCTGTCTGACCTCTGAGCCTGGGGCCCCCGCCTCCCTCTGTCTGGACACGTACTGCTGCAGCTCCTGGGCACAACAGGGGCGGTACGCACGTGAGCGCCAGGGGACCAGCCAACATCGCCATGGCCGTATGCTGAAGTCCACCCCTCGTCTAGACCGGCCTGAACTACAACTCCTGACCATTCAACACCCCAAAATGTTGTCCGTAAATCTATTTGTACACTTAGAGAGTCATTTACACACCTAACTAGATATTAGCACAGTGGTACTCTGCTCATTACTGTTATGGGGATTGAACTTTTGCTCTCTTCCTCTGCTCTTACGTGGCACGGCTCCTTCGTTTTCCTTTCCCTGTCCTCTTTCTCTTTCTCTTTCTCCTCCTCCTCCTCCTCCACCTCTTCCCTTACCCTTGACCCTCTCTCCTGATGACTTCATTAGCGGTCTGCTAGCCAGTTGAACATTTAGACGAGGGATCGGAAGGTGAACCCGACACGCTGGTTGGCATTTGCACCACTTAATGGCGCAGTAGTCGGGGCGTACAGAGCATGTATGGGTGTATCATTAGTAGAGGCAGAGAGAAAGGAGGGGCGGGAGGCTAGGGAGGATGGGCTCCTTGGTAAGCTGCTCTTCAGACAAATGCAATAACACACCCCAACGTTTTCTCCTAGAGTACAAATATGCATTTAAAAGAGATTGATTTCATGGAATTTTGCATTGGTCATCATAAACATTATGAGCAACAGCCATTTTATGACACCCCTAGAAGCCAGCGTTTGGGTGTGGCACTCTGGGGGGGCCGTTACCTCCTGTAGCTTCTCCTTGTCCCGGAGGGCCTGGGCCAGGCTGAGCTTCAGCTCCGTCACCTCGCTGGCTCTCTCTGCCATCTGGACCTACAGCAGGAACACACGCGCACACATCCATCATCAGTCCCGTGCCATGATGGAACCCAACCCAGGCACCCAGTGCAGAGACAGAAACAGAACAATCAAATAAAGTGTTGCTGCCTTCTATAGGCCCTAGGAGGGAATGAGGTGAATAACATGTAAATAACGCCCCCCCCCCAAAAAAAAGAAAAAAGAGCAGGCACACCTATTGGCAGATACTGAGCTGATGTTTTGATGTATTATTTTGTTATTTACAACCTTAATTTAACCAGGATAGATCCCATTGTTTGGGGTGACCCGTTCTTCCCCCCTGAACCCTTCTCCATAGGAAACAGTGCTTGATGTCAGGTATACAATGCACGCGAGCCTCCGACTGGCCATGGGACCAGCGGCAGGTCTCCAGACTGGGGGAGCGGGGCAGCGGGCCAGGGGGGGGTGGGCCGTAAATCTGGAGGTTCTCTGGCAGGCCTGACCCTGTGGGATAGTTTACATCTGACTGTCTGCCTCTCCTCTCATCTCCCCCCACTACAAAGGAACTCAGACAGCCCTCGGTGGCTCACAAAGCCCCCCCCCCCCCCTCCCTCCCATCCCCTCCCCCACCCTCCTTTCTCCTCTGCTCCTTCATCCTCCGCTCCCTCCCTACATTCCTAAAGCTCTCTCCCGGTGTCTCTACCCTCTGCATATTCGGACAATTTACCTCCTCGTCTGTCTGTCTGTCCGTGAGTCTGACTGTCTGCGAGGGGGAGGGGAGGGGGGTTAAGTTCAGGTGAAGGGAGTCTGCTATGGTGCACTCCTCTTCACCCCCCCCCTCTCTCTCTCCCCCTGGGTCCGGTGGTGTAAACAGCCATAAAGCATGGTGTTGTGTGGCTGGCAGACGGAGGGGGTCTCTGTCAGTCTTGGAGCCATTAGAGGGCTCTCTCAGTCCCTCTATTTATCTGTGACTATCAGAGGAGAGAGGGCCTTATTTACAGCACGGATAAACACACATTTACACCGGCAGATCAAAAAGACACGCGCACACACACACACACACACACACACACACTTCGCCGAGACAGATTCATGTGTCCACTCATGGAGCGTCTTATACACAGCCCCAGCCATCCACTCAGGAGAAACACACACACTCTGTGAAGGGGTTTGAGAGGCGGGCGGAGCGGTGTGTGTGTGTGTGTGTTTGGAGGCGACGACAAACAACCATGATTCGTAAAGCGCAGGGAGTCTGGTCCACTTGTCTGACTGAGCTACGGTCCCAGCATTCCCTTCTCATACGGCTGTGAGTGTATGTTTGACTGTCTAAGTGGCTTTCCCATGCTGGTTAATCGGTCTCTTTCAGGGCGTGTGTGTGTGTGTGTGTGTGTGTGTGTGTGTGTGTGTGTGTGTGTGTGCTCGCTCACCCTGAAGCGCTCCTCCTCGTCAGCCAGCCGTTGTTTGAGTGTCTCGTTGATGGCGCACTGCTCCCTCCACTTCTCCTCCATGCTGGCCAGCTCCTCCTCCACCCGGCGAGTCTGCTCTTTCTCCACCTCCCCCTCCTCCTTGTCCTCCTCCTCCTCCTCCTCCTCCTCCTCACTGCTCCCCTCCGTCTCGGACTCCTCGGCGTCCACCCCTTCCCCACTCTCCTCCTCCTCCTCCTCCTCCTCCCCGCTCTCCACCTGCTCTTTCTCGTCGTTCTCCTCCGCGCTCCTCCTCTCCTTCTCCACCTCCACCCAGCTGCCCATCCTGAGACTCTCCTCCGGCACGCTCTTCTCCTCCGCCTCCACGTTCCCTTCGTTCTTCTCTGCCTCTACGCCGGGCGGCCCCGTCTTCCTCTCCTCGGCCTGCAGGCCCTGTGGGTGGTCCTCGGGGAGTGTGTGTGTGTCCGAGGGGGAGAGTCCCCCGGGCTGGTCGGGGCTGACGCTCTCCTCGGTCTCTCCGTGCAGCACAGCAGCAGCCAGGTTCCCTGGGAACACACGCAAGGGCAAAGGTTTAGGTCTCACCGAGGCCCTTATGGCCGTGTGTGTGTGTGTGTGTGTGTGTGTGTGTGTGTGTGTGTGTGTGTGTGCTTGTCTGGGCTGTACCTGCTGTCGGCGACTCTGGACTGGGGGTCAGGGGCTCCAGGGTGGTTTCGGTGGCGGCGTTCCTCTTGGACTCCTGCCAGAGACAGAGAGACACCCCACGTCAGTGAAACGTGGCTGGACAGACAGGTGTGTGTTATGTGAGCCGGCCCCAGCCACTCACCCCCTGGGCCTCGCTGAGCTTGGCCACCTGCCGGCGGAGCCGCTGGCACTCCCGGTACTTCTCCTTGTAGTGCTCGGCGGCCATGTGGAGGCGCAGCTTCAGCTCCTCCACCTCCCTCTGGAGCTCGGCCTCCGCCTCCGACACCACCTCGCCCCCGGAGCCCTCGCTGCACGGCCCCACGCCCTGGAGGAGGAGGAGGAGGAGGAGGAGGGGCAGAGAGTTGAGTCGGGGGAAATATCCCGAATCTAAATGACAGTGTGTGGATGGACTGTCGGGGGGGGGGGCGACGACTCACCGCGGGCGCGCCGCTCCTCATGCGGTCCAGCTGGCTCTCCACGCGCCGGCACTCGGCCTGGGCCTCGGCCAGGCTGGCCCGCAGTTTGTCGGCCTCCAGGCGGGCGCGGTACAGCTCGGCCATGGTGCGGTCGCGGGCGCCCGACGCGTCGCGCAGCTCCGACGCCAGCATGGCCGCCTGCTGCCGCGAGGCCTGGAGCTGGTCCTCGGCCTGGCGGAGCTGCTCCCGCACGCGGAGCAGGTCGGCCTGGGGCAGGGCGAGGGGGGGAGCGTTAACACACGCGCGCACACACACACACACACTGTGGGGGGGGGGTCAGACGGGGTGGAGAGCGCACCTTGTCGGCGGCGTGCGCGTGCAGCTCCTTCTCCAGGGAGTCCCTCTGGGCCACGCAGGCCCGCAGGCGGTCCAGCTCCTCCTGGAACTGAGCGATGGTCACCTCCCTGTTGAGCTCCACCGCCTTCAGCATCTGCAGCTCGGCGCTCAGCTTGGTGTTCTCCAGCTCCGTGCTGCGCAGGTGGGCCTGCAGCGCATCGGGACAGGGCACTGGACACGTTAGGGAGGGGAAGTCTAACGCCTGGGACTGGACACGCATGGTGGGTCAAATCTAAACGAATGCCGTAGGATAGCTGGGGTCAGGATCTTCAGGCGCTGTGCATCAAATACATCGTAAGAGATTGAACGCTTAAAGAGACACCAGGGATCTTCCTCGTATCGCTCTGGGAACGCGGCCTAGAAACCAGGGGGCCCCATGGAAAGCTGCTAAAACTGAGAAGGAGAACCGTCCCACCTTGTAGAGGTCTCTCTCGTCCTTCTCGTTCTTCAGCTGGCCCTCCAGGCCCTCTCTCTCCCCTGTCAGCTTCTTCAGGCGGTCCCGCAGGCTGAAACACACACACACACACATCATCCCGTGACAATCCCGTTATGGGGACCAGCGGAGCTTAAAGGCAGGGCCGCTGTAACTCTCCCTATGCTCCACACAGGTCCAACTCTGTGCCTAAACTGATTTACACCTCACAAGCGCAGAACTCTATCGGCCTCTATGTGTGTGTGTGTGTGTGTGTGTCCGTGCTCCTCACCAGTCCAGCTCGGTCTCCTTCTGCAGGCCCCTCTGCGTGACTCCCAGCAGGTCCTCCTCCAGCTGCCGGACGCGCTCCGAGGCCTCCTGGAGCCTCCGCCGCACCTCCTCCCTCGCCTCGGACAGGCCCTGCGAGGAGCGCAGCAGCTCCTGCACACCACAGGGAGGCGCTGCTTTAGCCGGGGGGGGGTATGCTCACACGAGCCTCTCAGAAGGAGCCTGCGGTGGCCTGCTAAGGGGCAGTCTCCCCTGTCTCGCGTGACTACTAGTACACCACCTCTTTATGAAACTAACCAACGAGGAAGTGGCGAGGGAACATTACACGGTCTAACAAGTCCCGTGGTTTGTTCCTATATTGTACCGAATGGTTTTCCAAAGCCATTCCTGATCCCTCTGCATGTGTTCCACTTCAGGACGTCTCTCTTACAGCGGGGCCAGCCTGTGGGGAGACCCTGTTAGAACTTGCCGCTGATCGGGCGATGTTTCCAAACACAAGGGGTAGAGCGCACTAAATCACTCCCAGCTAATGTGGCTCTGACAGATCAGCACGCCCCCCCTACACCTCATCATCACTCAACACACACACACACACACACACACACACACACACACACACACCTACCTACCTGGCTGCGTTACGCATAACACGCTCAAGGACACAGTCACACAGCTCACCCATCAAACAAAAAAAAGAACAGACATGCACAGTATATCAAACTGTACAGACACACACAAAAAACACAACGCAGTACAGCCCCCTACACGCAAACACACACACACACACACACACACACACGGTCACATCCTACACTGGGCTTGGCTCTGTGGATGACTGTATGATTTCTACTGCTGGCATTTGGGAAACACTTTAGCAGCACATAAAGACCTTATAAAAAGTGTAGTCGTAAAATTAGCAGCCGCAAAATATGTACTTATGTTTTCATGTTGTAGTGAAGGGATATTCTCAGCAGCGTGGAGCCGGCGGAGCGCACAGCACACACCTACAAGCAAGGCCCACAGGAACAAACACACACTTGAACGCGTGCACGTCGTATATCTGGTGCGAGACACGCTCGTTGAATGAAAAACAGGACTTTAATAACAGTGTTCGTAACAACATAATTTATGGCGATTTTGTCCTTCGTAAAAATAGGGGGAAAGGACTAACAGAAAGCAGGCCGCGTGCCAGCCAAGCCTATACCAGCTATTAACACTAGGGGGCAGTGGGAGACTAGGTTCCACACGCAGACGGCGCTGGCGCCCTGCTCTTCCCCCACCTAACTGAACCCTCCTACAGGTTAACCCTTACCTGCCATGAGTACACAACTCCCAAACCTACCCCAGCACACACTGAAGAGAGAGAGAGAGAGAGAGAGAAAGAGAGAGAGAGAGAGATAGAGAAAAGGCATTCAAAAAGACAAAGAGAGAGAGACCGATGAGGAATGGCTGAATCGCGTGACTGGGTCATGTTTGTCCTTTACGTTAGGCAGGGCCCTTTTTTTGTACTTAGGCGGTTTTGTGGCCTACCTACGCCTCATTCCACACAAATTCTACAAAGCCTTGCAAGCGGGTGGTATAATGAGTGGGCTCGCGTTTGTGTGTGTGTGTGTGTGTGTGTGTATGTGTGTGTATGTTCAGTCCATGTACGGTCCATGTGCTCGTGCGCGCGGGGTTGTGTACGGTGTTGTGAATGTGAGGTGGAAGTGGGGGGTTGCTGTTTGCGAGAGAGCGTTTGTGTTTGTGTGAGAGAGAGAGAGCGTGTGTGTGTGTGTGTGTGTGTGTGTGTGTGTGTGTGTGCGCGCATGCGCGCGAGGCGGCTTGACGTCATGTTTGTTCACTCAGCGGTCGAGATGGCATCGTCCTGACGCCAGATGCCCGGGAAACTTACCATTTGCGATCTGGCCCACTGAGTCAGGTCGTTAAAACAGGACAGAGAGACTAGCAAACACCCCCCCCCACCCACACACACACACACACACAAAGGTTACATTCTTTATGCGTTCACAAACATGGAAGCAGATCATTCATAAAACTCAAGCCTTTGATGTTTTTGACCTGTGATCACTGGAACAGAAACATGTCCACTACGCCAGGATAGCACACACAGACTGTCTGTCTCTGGCCAAACACATTCGTGCACACAAACACACCAGCTTATGATTCCTTTTCTGCGGCAGTGCCAACTAACTATATAATGTACGTCCTGCTCTCTCAATATCCTGTTTTTCTCTTGTCCCTGTCTCACCCCACTCCACCCCCCACCCCTCAAACCTGATTGTGGGTGCGGAGCAGGCTGCAGGTCTCTCTCTCCTGCTCCCTCTCTCTGGACAGACGCTTCTGCTCCCCTTGCAGCTGCTGGTTCTCCTCCTGGAGGAGGCGCATGGCCTTCAGCAGCTCCCGGCGCTCCTGCTGCGCCTCCTCCACACGTTGCTGGGGTTGGACGACAAGGAGGAAGGATGATTTTTAGATGAACAACACAGTGTTTTGGATGACTTTGCATTGTAATGTGTCTCCCAATCTAAACCTGTGTATTTATAAGTGTGTGTGTGTGTCTTCCCCTTTACCTCCAGCAGGCCGCTCTTGGTGGTGACCACCAGGATGTCGGAGTTGCTGTCGTCCTCGGTGACGGTGAGCAGTTCCTCGGTGGGGGTGGAGGCGCGGAACAGGAAGGGGGTGCTGGCGCCCCGGATGTCCCCCGTGTGCGTGACGTAGCAGAACTGGTAGAACTCCCCGTCGCTCTTGGGAACGTAGTAGCCTGCCGAGGCAGCAGAGGGGCGGGCGTAGTTTGACGAGGACAAGGGGAGAAATAACCATTCAACAATTGTGAGGGAACGGTCATTTTGGACACATTTAATTTGACTAAAAAACCGTAGGAGAAATGTAACTGTGGGCATCTCCATGTCAGGGCTACTGTAAAAAGTAGAGGCAAGAGAGTACCACACATATAAAAGGCCTTTCCATTTCAAGGGATTTTACTAGAGAGCTCCTACTTCAACTGCTCTACTGTGTGTGTGTGTGTGTGTGTGTGTGTGTGTGTGTGTGTGTGGCGCGCGAGCGTACAGTCACCATTCATTCATCCTAAACATTCTACAGTTTCCTTCTAGGGTTTTACTGGAACATTCCAAAAAGTAAGCCAGGTCTTAGCCTGTGGCATTGAGGGTAAAGGATATCCAGAAGCAAAAAGCCACTTTTACTGACACACCACAGAGTGCTCTCATATTTTCACTGTGTCATAGCTGGCCATTTCAGGCACAGTAAACCCAGTTCACAGGCCCCTGTGTGTGTGTATATGTGTCTGGGACTGTGGTTAGAGAGGTGTTTGGGTCTCCGGCCGTGGTTGCGGTTGTGTTCTTTTAATAAAATAGGAGCGTTGGTTTTTTATATGCAGTTAAATACAGGGGGATACCTTGCAGAGCACTGGGCTCGCGCTACGGAGCTTAACATTCCGTGTGTGTGAGTAAGTGTACGAGTCAGTTTGTGTGTGTGTGTGTGTGTGTGTGTGTGTGCGTGTGTTGCGAGAGGTTACCTTGGAACACCACAGTCCTGTCTAAAGAGCTTCCCGGTTCATAGTTCTCTGGCATAGGGGACCAGAGGAAGGTGTAGTAGTCTCTGGCCGTGTTCCAGCCCACCTGGGTGACACAGTACACACAAACACACAGGACAACCTGAGCAGACTGGGTGCAGTGACGGCTAGTTCTGTGTGACTGTGGCTGAGGCACCATGTCCTTTCCTGGGATCACAGAGTATTAGAGGAGTTCTTGGGATCGGACGGGTATGGAAACACTTAGTTCCCACAAATCCTTGCTAAAACTAAGCCTACGCCCCTCCCCTTTTCCCCCTTCTTTTCCCTTTGTGCCAATCCACTTACTTCCCTTCCCTGTTGGCTTCAGGAGGATGGGGCGGGAAGGGGCGTAGGCTAAGTGTGTTTGTGTGTGTGTGTGTGTGTGTGTGTGTGTGTAAGGACTGACAGAGGGCAGTAGAGTGCAGTCCAGATGGGGAAGGCAAAAAATCAAACTGGGGAAAAAAGGTGAAAATTTTACACAAGATGGTGGGGGAGATATAATTACATGGATTTCATGTGTTGTTAAGCGACAGAAGATGAAAGGGAGTGGAGAACATCATAACTCCGGCTTTACATCGTAAACCTGTCACACACAATCACACACTCACTCTGTCTGGGCCGCTCACACATTCGCCTCGCGACGTGCATACAAACACACAGGCTGCACTGTAACAAGCATGGGAGAGAGCAGCACTTTACCTGACAGAGCCAACATGCAGCAGCCCCTGTCCCAGGTTAAGGCTGGGATTGCCCTGAGACTACATACGCTGAGCTAGACTATCATTATCCCATCATATATCACTATAAAATCAAATGTGCTGGGTGTGGCATTATTTTCTATTAAAGTCATAATGAAGTGCTCAATTTGCAACAATCCAGCAGTGGTAGTTGTATTGCATTCATATGAAGCCAACAGAGCATCAGAGTTAAATTAGATCACAAATAACTTCCAAAAATAAAACTACTCTGTATGGAATGATGCCACTGTAAACTATAGAGACCGTGAATCCAAATAACGTCTCTACCACTTGACACGGTTGTGAGACAATCCTGTTCAACCACGCTGTAATTGTAGTTCTCTACATACCAGTCAATTAGAATGATTTTGACGCAGGACAGAACTGGGTCTAATACCAATGGCCAGAATCAGACCCCGGCTGCAGAAAACATTAATTCCGTTGATAATAATTTGACATGAGACTTTGGTGGGTATTTTTCAGCGTGTGCATCTGCTTGGGTGTGTGTATGTGTGGGTGAGTGAGTAGACATATATAATGACTAACCATAGGGTGGTTAAGTTGACTGAAGTGTGGTTTGGAGAGTGATGTTATAGAATAATCACAGGCAGCACCTCAATCAATCACGTGAGCCAGTGGTGTATGATGACATGGTAATTACAACCTTAAGACCTGGGTTTCTCCCAGCCAACCCCAGAAACATGCCACAACCAAGAGCCTCCTGCGTTAGGTGCTTTGCTGTGCTTTCTGAGGTATGTTTTAGTGCACCTCCTACAAATACACACACGTATGCATTACTTAAAAAAATGTTTGTGGTTGATACAAGAGTGAAAGCCTAAATGCTGCAAAACAAATTCAAAATAAGTTTTGGGCTGTTTGTTATTTTCTTAAATGATGTTATGACACTACTAAACCACTAGGGGGTGTCTGCACACAACTTACAAAAGCGTTCTGTTAATGGTGGGCCATGCGTCATCACTTTGGTCAGTCTTTGCTGATTTTCTTCCCATCTCTCTAAACAGGCATCTCTGAGCAATGAGCATCTGCACTCCTAATAACTCCCACATCATCCTAACAATTCATGTTATAATCGGGTTCTTCTAACAGATTTGAGTTTAATACAGGGAACCACTTTTCAGCTCCAGCTGACACATTATCCAAAATCAAAAACAGACAGAAGCACAGACACACATTTACACAGACACATAAACACACACGAAGTGCAAACAAAGAGCACATGTGAACTGCCACAGTTACTAAGACACACACAGATAAAAGAAACACATTTCATTTTGATCCCCTTGTATGAAGCTAACCATCAAACACATTTCATTAGAGAGGATTAACCATCTACATTTTCCAATCAACATTTTCCAAATAAACCTTGTATCTTTATTCTTTTTTAATTAGGCTTGCGGATTAGAAGCAATTTCTTAAAATGATGATAAAATGTTTGCTTTTCGTCTTTACGAGACAATAAGTTTCCTCTTTCACATTTCCTGTTAATTAAGTGTGAGATTTGACGGAGTGGAGTGGAAAGAGGGAGCGGGAAGCAAGAGAGAGAGAGAAGGATTCAAAGACAGAGGAAAACAAACAACAGTGAGAGGGGAAAACGGATGAGGTCCTAATATGTTTCAGAGTGGCTAATGAAGTTTGCCCCCCAGCAGGCCCAGCATATCTAACCCAATCCCTTCCTCTTTTTGCACCCAGAAAAACCACACCAAAGACAGTGGTTTGAAGAATCAAGTCAAGGACCCTGTGATTATGGCAAACTGTGTTTGAACAAAGTCAAAATAAAAAGTTATCCAGGAGCACCGGACCCCTGCCCCCTTGGTTCAGAGATGAATGTAAACTCATTGAGAATTGGCAAAATGTTGACCATTGTCCATTAGTTGGTGCCGTTTCCTTTTTTGTAGGATAGGGTTAGACAGACTGGGGCACCCTCACTGACAACAACAGATGTTCCTGTCAGTCCATTCATTAAAACAGAACTTGCATTTTCTCACCAACGCTTGTAAGAAGCAACACATTGGTAAACCGTTATTTACTTTTTACTCAGTTGACAGAATTGCCAGGGAAGGTGGCGTAGTATGAAAACGTTTATAAAGCCAAGCTAGCATTTAAGGCATAAGGATATCATTTTGGTAAGTAATATCATAGTTTTAATGTGTACCTCGAGGATGTCAACTCAGTTTGAATGCGTTTAAGTGGATGAATACCTTAAAGATGCCCACCCAGTCTTTGGGGTGGGGGGTGATATAAGATGTCAAGGTGTAGCAACACTCTAGTGGTGCCTGGGGCAGGAAACTCTTCCCCACATTCTGAAAGATGACATGGGCAAAGTTTGACGTTTCCATGACACTGACACTGCTGCCAGGTGAGGAGCCCACCACCTGGAATGATGACATCGTATCTTGTGTCACTTCATCAGCCTGACCTGCATGGTGGGAAAGAGGGGAGGATAAATAAAAACTAGTATCTCTAACATACAGTTCACAGCATGCACCTTGCAACTTAAATAACACATATACAAAATGCATTGCTTAATAATAGCTTGTGGCTCCTTGCAACAACAGCCTAAGACTGCTGTGGACTTCACCACATGATAGGCCTAACGACAACGATAATGGCTCAGTCAAGTAACTTCAAGCTCAATGTCAATACAAGTAGTAGAGGACTCAAGGACTGACCCAATACCCTATTTAATCTAACAAATTAATCTCGTGTTAGCTAATCTAACAAAGTCAACAGCTAATTTTCTATTAAGGTCCATTAACGGGATACGTCTTCTGACAAGGAGGGTTGGATGCAATAACATTAGC
Organism: Galaxias brevipinnis; assembly: GCA_036023535.2. Classification (NCBI taxonomy): domain Eukaryota; kingdom Metazoa; phylum Chordata; class Actinopteri; order Galaxiiformes; family Galaxiidae; genus Galaxias; species Galaxias brevipinnis. Next base: position 13,543 of record JAVQIZ010035465.1, read on the forward strand.
TAGGTTTACCTTCACAGCTAGCTAGCAGCTTGTTACGCGTGTGCAGGCTATGTTATGTCAAGTCACTGCTGGCTAACGTCATTGCTATAATAATCTTTGATAACGCGTAGACCATGTAGCCAGCTAGCTACTGCAGCTAGCTCGCTAATTCACAACAACACTATTATATAAAAAAAATGTCAATACCCTTTTTAGGAATCCAAGAAATAAATAATATTGTTTCACTGTCACTGTCAAGACAGCCTGAGGAACCGATTTTGCCTCAGTCCCGTTGTTGACAACGCAGAACGCCCTGGACTGATGCTTTTCCTGAAAGATACAAATGATGGTGTCACTTCCGGCGTAGTGATGATGAGCAGACTGCATATGGCTCTGGTGCTGAGGAGAGACTTATTTGCTGGCACAATACTTTACATCGTTGTAAAAAACATCTCGTCAGAAACACAGTGTAAATGATCAATCCCAAGAATTTAGGTTCACTTAGTTTATTTTTTTGTTACGTATGATGTGAACGTTATGGCTATGCCAACATTTTATAGTATTTTGCTGGCAAACAGCGCACTTTACTCCAACGGTGATCCAATGTGCCTTGCCTTTTTTCTGTTTAAACTTTAACTGTGCCTAATTGTTTGAAAATAGTTTAATTTACTTGGTATAAAGTGCAAAACATAGCAGTTTTTTATTGACAGAAAAATGCAGCTGCCGAATAACCCATTTTGACAAGGCGTTTCGTTTTGTGGTCAAACTTGATATGTGGGCTACGGTACATGAACGCTTTATTGGCACTAGTTGGTGACCATCTAACACCTCTAACGCCATGAACTCAAATTAGTTTAAGATAATTCATAAATTAAAACAGCATGTAAAAACAAACTGCTGTCTTTCTGTACATTGCAATGTTTGACAGTTATTATTAATATCGCATTGAGGAACCCTTTTGCATGAAGAATATGCTTTCGAGTCCAGACTGAAATATCAACGCCGCGTCGGTTGTTTTGCAACAACTGTCTATTTTTTTATGGATAACACTGTGGTTTGCTATGCACAAACAGCCTTACACTTTCTCTATTCACTCGAAGTGTCACATCCATCTGCAGCTCTGGACTTCATCTGTTTAACTTTAAAGCAGAAATCGACTGAGAACACCGGATAGCCCGCCTTTGCATGTTTTCAATTGGCTATACGGCATCACTGAAACGTGTGATTGGTGCAAAAAACAGTCACTCATTACCATCTGCCCTTTACTTCCTGGCTCAATCGCTGTCACTGTACACCGAGGTCAAGGGGAAAGAAGCATGGCTGCCTTGTTCAGAGGGTCTCGGAATTTATTGCAAAGGTGCAATAAACATGTCGACCTGTTGTTTGGTAAAGTATTCATCCATCAGTCCTACTGAATAACAATTTTTTTCCTCTGTTTAAAATAATAATACATATATAAAAAAGCTATATGCACACGAGAACATAGACTATCATTGAGAACGTAGGCTATCATTACCCAATACATCGCTGTTAAACGCAGTTAAATCATTTCAAAAATGCATGTTGGGTGACCATGATTACTTTAGCGATATACGAAACGTTCCCAGAGTTTGACAGGGTGCCACCGTCTGGGGTTCAGCCCAGTGGATTAGTTTAAGACATTGTAGTTCACGTAAAGTAGAATCTATTGAATCCAATGACCAGTGAACCAGTATAAAATGTCTAATAGTGTCTGACAATGAACAAGTATTTTTTCATTGTTCGAGTGAAATACCATCCAGTTATTCCGCCTTTTCCGGTACCATGTTTGTAAATAATAGAAGCAAAATGCTTCATTAACAGCAGCTGGATTCTAGCTATACTAGTTGCCTAATAATAACTACAAATTTGCTTGGAAAACGCAATCCATTACCTTTCGTAATCTATAGTGAATGTCTATCCGTAGAAAGTAGCCTCAAGTTTGAAAGATAACATAGTGAAACCACAGTAGCAATTAGGCATACAATAGACCAGAATATCACTATGTACTTAATAGTTTTAAGTTTTAAATACCCAAAGATTTGAATGCCAGGAATGTTTCTCTTTGCAGAAATAATTTCATTTCCTCATATGCATATACCTTATAAATGTACATAAAAAAAGAGTTAAACATAATATAATAGTCATGGTTAACATATCTCTCTTACCAGCCAACAGGCATGTTGATATGACATGTTGTTGGTATAACTGATAGCAGTTCTGTACATAATAGGCACACGTCCAAAGATCACACTTATAATACACAAAGAGAGCAATATTGGGTCATGCCGGATAGACTAGATGTTAACCCTGTTATCAGCCAACTAAAGTCTGTGTAATGGTAGCAAAACAGTAGGGCTGCATTGAACTAAAAAAGCTAGTTGTTAACTGACTCTAGCTCTTAAGAAGCCAGGGGAAAACAGTTATTTTCCAATGGCTCCCCTGTGAACATTAAATGTGGTTCCCACACAGGTAAAGAATTTTGTAGAAGGTATATTAGAAGACATGAAATGTAATACAATGGGATCAATTATATTTAATTCAGCAAAGGTGATTATTTTTTCGTTTATGGTCTGTTCCCCTAAATAGTATATATACTATATATTTTTTTATTGACCCATCAAGCAGGTTGTATTTTTAGCCCCCTTTATTTATATCAAACTGCCTGTTTCGCAACTAGCAAAAAGACACTGTCAAAGTAACTAAGCTAAATTAAGCTGGCTACAATGTCTCACAATAAAACAAGTAACCTTTCAACAGATGCAGCTGGCAACATATACATTTGCGTGCATGCAGTATGGCACAGGCCGTAAGATACCATTATGTGTGAGGACATAACAGGGTTTCTCAAAAAAAATGCCTGCAGTAGTCTTTTGCTGAAATGTTTTTAACCTACGGAAATGATTCTGTTTTCCCGAATACACTGGATATATTTACACAGCATATTGCACTACCGAAACCTTGACTAGTTTAGATACAGGCTAGAGTACAGGCTTAAATAATAAATCGAACAATCTATAGAGACGACAAAATATTATAAATATTTCCAAAATTTTACTTTCCACTGAACTGCAGACCTTACAGACTTTCTTAATATAATGTAAATCTTTGCTATCCAGTGTCGAACAGGTCAATGGCCTCTAAGACCCCAGTTGGCTTCATCGGCTTGGGGAACATGGGCAGCCCCATGGCCAAGAACCTGCTGAGACACGGCTACCCTGTCATAGCCACAGACGTCTTCCCTGAGTCCTGCAAGGAGCTGCAAGATCTGGGCGCACAGGTAAGCTATAATCCAAAGATGTTTACCGTTCCACATTCTTTCTATGTCTGATCGGTGTCTGTTTAGGAGTGGGCGCTTCAGATTGTCATAAATCATAATTTCCTACGTCCATGACTTCCCATTACTGTATGTAGTTTAGGATGTTTTGTTTTTCATGTGTGTATATTTCACTGGTCCTAATGATTAACTAAATAATGTAGCATTAGCAGTGGTTTTGGAGGTACAGTTTTGGAATATCTTATGGTGTAGAAATACAGGTTCATTGCTCGCTCAACACAATGGGTTCCACGTGTTCCCAATTGCATGTTTTAAGGGCTTATGAATATAGGAAATATGTTGTGTTTTTACTTTTACAGAAATTGCATGAGTAATTTCATAAAAATAATACATTTAAATTAGTGTGTATTTGAGTTAGTCAGTTGCATTTTCCCTGTGTCTGTGACTCATTAAATACATTTTTAGATCAATGCCCAAGCCTCAGGGTAAATTTTGTACCTTCTGACTGAAACATTGCAAACTCAGTATCTATTTAACGGGACCACTCATTACGTTGTCTGATTCTCCAGATCCTGGACTCGCCAGCAGACGTAGCAGACAAAGCCGACCGAATCCTCACCATGCTCCCCTCCAGTCCCAATGTTATAGAGGTCTACACGGGATCCAATGGCATCCTTAAGTGAGCTCCTTCTCTCTTTCTCTTTCTACTTTCGTTTTCCCTGTTTCTGACAAACGAGTCTTTAAAATGTAATTTATATTTTTAACACAACCTAGATGTTCCGTAGACTGATTTTAAAACCAGGGGTTGTTTTCAGAAGGGACATGAGACAAGACGTGTAGGTATGTGAAAGGTCAACGTCTCTGTTCGTCCACAGGAAAGTAAAGAAGGGAACACTACTGATCGACTCGTCCACCATCGACCCTGCTGTCTCCAAGGAGATGGCTGTTGCTGCCGAGAAGACTGGGGCAGTCTTCATGGACGCTCCAGTGTCAGGGGGTAAGGTCTCACCCACAGACTGCCATATGTTACCAGATAAAAAATGATCTCAATGACCAAAGTACAAAATGTCTAGGTTCATAAATGATATGACCAAATGTAAAACTGTAATTGCAATTGTAATTTTTTTTGCTAATTTATTTGTTCTTCTGGTACAGTGTTTTTCTTTTTGTTTTTCTTCATAGTTGATTTATTAATTGTTCTCCCAATAGCACAAGATTATGTCCCGAGAAACAACAGTGCAAGTCAGTGGTAGTGAAGAGCCCTTGTTCCTCTATGAAGGCAGACATCATTGTCGTCAATACTAACCGTGGTCCTAGAGCTTACATCTAAATATACCACTTGCACTACTGCTGCCTAATGTGTTTATCTAGGCTACAGGTCAGTCAGTGTCTGCTCTGGTGCCAGATCCACCGCTAGCAAACCTTAATGTTTACATAGGCTTAGCCCCCAGAGAAAGATGAGAGGACAAAATGGTCCTAAGAAAGTCAATTGGACAGGAAGCAGTGGCTGAAGGAGGAATGTGACGGGCAATTATATAATTTTTCTTTAACGACACACTCACTGTCTCCTTTTTGGCAAGTTTCTTTTTGTGTATCTAAACTATTGTGTGATAGGATAGTGGTCGGACATTTGTTGTAATCTCCGATCCCGCTAGCCAGTAGGTGCCCTCTCCAGGTTTTATTGCTGCTTTTGACCGGGGTCTTAAAGCAAGGTTAAGGTTTTAGGTCCTCATTATGTTGGTGCTGTCTGTCTGTGATGGCTCCTTGACAGTGCACAGGGCCGCAGTCGCCCTTAATGGGCTGAGCCGCAATGGAGAATCCCGTGTCAGTGCTTTTCATGTTGATGGAGCCATAATGGCGGGTATCCCATGTCACTGCCTTTCATGTCAGATAAGGAGTCATAAAGAGGAGAGAAGCTGCCCTCACATGGAGTGTAGTGGAGGAGGGGGAGATAAGACATGAGGGAGCCACGTCGCAGTAAAACTCTCTCTCTCTCTCTCTCTCTCTCGTTCTCTCTGTGCCAAGACCGAACAGGGGAGGGCTCTCACGGACGACACAGCCAAACTCACACAGACCCATACCAATGTAGAAAAGTCAAGCTGAAGGCCGCCCCTTTATCATGGCTGGCGTCTGTACAGCAGACTGACTTGAGGCCGTGAGATCAGAGTCCTTAACTAAGCTTATTTCTTACACACACACACACACACACACACACACACACAGTGTTTACCCACTGTAGAATGGCCTGTAGTTAGTGAGTGCAGTCCTGTGTGAAGGCGCTTCCTCTCCTGCCTGCCTCTCTGTTAAGCTTCTTTTACTGTCTTGAGATGACTAATGATTTACCTCAGGTGTGTGTGTGTGTGTGTGTGTGTGCGCGCGCGCGCAAACAAAGCCATATCGCAGTCATTATGCACATCGTGCCACCCCACCCGTTAGTGGCAGTACAAACACATGGGCGGTCCAACTCTTAAGCCCCGCTCGGGTAGGAGAGTGGGCCCTACGTGATAAGCTGAACTTGAAACGAGCAAAACATCAGTGGGAGTGGACTGGAGGTCAACAACAAGTCAGCTCCAGAAAACCCTCCTCCTCCATCAAGGGAGACAATCCTGTGTTTTGACCAGGAGATGGCACTCCACGCGCCAAATAAGATATCGAAATGCGTGTGTGTGTGTATGGGTGAGTGTGTGTGTGTATGGGTGAGTGTTTGTGTGTACGGTAGCGAATAGGGTTCTCTTTACCTAATGCAATGCATGAAATTGGGCACCGATGGCCGATATAATCTAAAAGGATCTCCAAATAACCCACGCTGCTCAAAACATGTGTTTCAGCCTTTTCTGATTCTACCGAGAACGCTATTGTGTTGTGTTCAGTATTTATCGTGTAGCTGACAGCAGGTCCACTCTATACTGACTTGGGCACTTTTCCCAAGGACAGCAGTTACCTTAGAGCACCCTGCCTGTAGTGCCCCATCAAACAAACAGACTGGCTGTAGGCCTGCCTCTTTGGCCGTTGCTCCGTTTGTTTCTTATTTTAGATTTTCTTCAAATGAATCCTCTCTGATCTTTGTTTGGTGCGAGGCAGCGTGTTATTATGCAAGTCAATATGTGTGTTTGCGTGTCTTTTCTCTGCCCTAGCGTGGAGGCCTGTGAGAGTGAGCTGGAGGCACCCACCTCGTGTGCGTCACCAGGGGTTTGGCAGTCGCCCCTGGGGTCTGGGACGAAGAATAATAACCTTGTTAAAAAACGTCAATCCCAACCCAAAATCTCCTCTCTTCTTTTTGACCACGTCTCCCTATCGTTTTGTTCACTGACCAGTGGCCTGACCTGTCTAAGCCTGAACCAGCTGTGACAGTCTGACACACACACACACACACACACACACACACACACATGTGCGCATGCCAGCAAGAGAACGGTGGCAGACGCCGTGACCAATACACTAGCATACACATCCACAATCCCGTTCACAGACACTCATGCTACAAGCACACATTTGCACCACTGTCTAGTGTCGTTAAACGTGTCCGCATGCAAGCTCGACCCACAACAAAACGGCCTCTGACGTCACGGGCTCGGGGTGTTGGCACGGGAATGGCAGAAATAGGAGCTTTGGCTACCGAGCGGCGGGGTCGTTAGCCGTAATTACCCAGCATGCCTGCGTCTGCGTCTCTGTGCCCGTGGTGGGCCACCACATCGCTAACGAACGATGGCTTAAAAAGGCTCTAAAAGACCTTTCATTGTGTTTTTTCCCAACGCTGGGCAGCTTCAGCTATCAGTGTCGGTGACAAAGTGTGTGTGTGTGTGTGTGTGTGTGTGGTGTGACGGCACTGATTTTAGCGGTGCCGTGGGAGTTGGGGCTCATGTTTTGTTTGTGGATGTTTTAAAGGAGAGCGAGAGAGAGAGAAACCGTATGGACTTAACTCTCTGCTGACTATGCACTAGTTGGCTGCACAGACCCTTAATCTAATCACGTTTGTGTAAGTGCCTATCATGAGGCACTTTATTGAACTTAGCCAAGACTTTGACTCATTTTCTTTGTATTTTCTACTCCTACCTAAACGCTGTGTGAGCGAGATGGAAAAGTTAGTGGAGTAAAGGCCAACCTAATCCTGTCTGAGAATGGATTACTGAGAAGATGGGCCGTGCAGACTGGCTCTATTGCTCCTCCAGTTAAGGAATTGTGCGTGCGTGTGTGCGTGCGTGTTGGAGTGTGTGGTCGTAGTAGGGGGGCTGCCATAATGGCAAGAGAAAGAGTTGGGGTGGCTGTCATTATTGATGGCTACCAGCACTGGAGAGAGAGGGCAGATTAGCATAACAAGCCCTTCACAGAGGGGTCTCGGTGACAAGTGGAGAGAGAGAGGGGCGGGGGGGGTACCCTGGACCCCAGATGGAAGAAGAAGCAGCAGCACCACAGCAGCTGGGTGACCGGCCCCCTCAACACTGGTGTGTGTGTGTGTGTGTGTGTGTGTGTGTGTGTGTGTTGGTGCAATTGTCAGCTGGTGTATAGAGCAGTCCTCTGGAAGTCTCTGTCCATCAAATGTACCCCAAGCCCTGTCCAGTGTGTCACTCCCATCAGAGGAATAGAGGAATTAGCATGCGGCCCAACTCCATCTGAGTGACAGTCTCTGGATTTGAGCTCTCCATATGTGTGTGCGCCTGGTGGACCCCAGTATTTGAACTGTTAATTAGGGATCATTATCAGATTCCTAGACCCTTCCCCCCCTAAACTGGATTGGTCTCAATGGGCCCACCGGGCCATCGATTCTGGATCTTCCGGGCTCCTTCCCTTCCCGTCTTCCGCAACAGAGCAGCTTCCCCCGCCTCAGTGGAATAGAACAGCCTTCGATGATGATGATGATGATGATGATGGTGATCATATCGAGGGTCAGGACGGTGGTCAATAGAATGGCATCGCCAGCCAAATACCCAGGGTTTCGCTTAGGGGACTCGTTCCATTGTACTACTACTACTCTGACTTTCTGCTCTGCGCTCACTAGCTGTAGGTTCCTCTGGCTCCAGTCAGTGTGTGTCTCCTCGGAGCGAGAGTTTGTGTGTGTGTGTGTGTGTGTGTGTGTGTGAGAGAAAGCGTCGGCTCCGTTCTCATGGCAGCGCGCTCGTTAAGTGGGCAGACAAACAGCCAGTTTTGAACATGAAGGAGAGGCATTAGTGAAGTTGGCAGTTAGACGGTTGTTAGTGCTGGTTCTTTTACGCGTGTGAACGAGCGAGAGCGAGGTTTTGGTTTACTCTACCTTACCATTGCGTTTATTTTTCTGGATATCCGACAAGCTTTTACGAAGCTTGTTTGGGCTCTTAATGTCTTTGAGAAAATATCTCCCATGATGTAATTATAACGCTGGACCACATACGAGGCTGGGCTGTTAGACTGTAAAGATATTTCTGCCTCAACTAGATCTAGACCACACTCAGGCCGTTCTTAGCCCAGCTAAGTTTACAATGAAATTAATTACATTTCTAAATGAAACACAATTTAAATGCTTTCAATAAAATAGTGTTAAGCTATAGCTTGCACTATTGCTCCTAATTTACAGAAAGAGTGATTTTTGTTTTAATCAAATGTGTTTGCTGTTCTGTCCTCAATAGCTTAGTTGTTTACCCTTTTTTGCTATGGACAGGTGACATGTTCCCCTAAGTAGAACTATTTGCTACTATAGTCGTCCGGATGTTCCTAGTCATTAGGAGAACTATCAGGACATACAGTTGGTGTTGTGAAACCGCTGCACCGAGTGGTCGTCTCCATCTTAGCCTGAGCATGGCTGCTGTGCTGCGCAGGCAAATGAAGCCTGGGAAGTGAAATGAACTGTAGTGTGTGTGTTGGTGTTTGAATGTTTGTACAGCCCCATAGTCACCAGTGTCGTTTCATTTAAAGCCACCGCCAATAAAAGCGGCTGGCTGCTTTGCGCTGGGCTCGTAAGTCGCTGTCGCGTCCCACGAGCTCCCACTGACGTCGTCGCCGTGGCGGCCAGCTCTGGACCCACACCTGTCTCTGATGATCACACACACACACACACACACACACACACACAGACACACAGCCTGCCACACACTGCACATAGCCTGTACTCAAACATTCCCTCTCTTTGTACACACTCCACAACACGTGCACAGACCACTTCAAAGGCTACACCACGATAATGAATTGCTCTGGTTGATCATTCGCGTGTAGTGAAAGAAGTGCTAATGAATTCAGCTCTCGTTACAACGTGACAGAAACCAACGTTTGCCCTCTGATCTCTCTCTCACTCTCTCTCTCTCTCTCCCTGCCTTTGCCCCCCCAACCCCACCCACGCCGCTAGCCTACTGGATGTCTGCCGTTACAGTCCAGTAGGCTAGCGCCTGTCCTGATGCAACCCGTTTCACAGACTATCTATTTAAGTCTCAGGCCTAACTATGTAAGATAAGGCCGCTCATTACCGCTATGCAAGCACATCCAAACGGTATCCCACTCAAGCAAACCCCCAAAGTGACCTGGTAGGGGCCATTGTTGCCCTCCTCCCCTCAGCTCCTCCAGACAGTAAAAGCTGGGAGTTGATCGTTAACAGGCCGTCCAGCTCGCCGCGGTCTGACTGTGGGTTTCGGGGCCGTGGGTTTCGGGGCCGTGGGTAGGGCTGCGGTTCGGGCAGGGTCTGCTCCAGTTCTGCCCAGCCTCGGGGCTTCCAGCTGGCCCACCAGAACCTGTCCGTGGAGCAGGATGAGAGGACGCCGGCTCTTTCCCCAGGGAATTGTTCGGCTGAGGATGGAAGGACGCTTGGATTTTTTATTATTTTTTATTTTGATAGTTTTTTATTTTTATGGTGGTACTTTCAGTTGCCATTACTTGCTACTGTTCCTTATGCACAGTGTTTGTGACTGTGCAGTGATCAACTATACTCATAGACTAGTTTGAGAGCACTGGACAGCGAGACAAAGTCTAGTTAGGGATTGTCCCTATTACACACATTCAGGTAGTATGTCATCCCCCTCTTTCTCCTAGCTTCCCAGGGCCGCGCTCCATCTTCTCCCCCCGCGTCTCCCTGGATAGGTGCGTCCGCCCCTCCCCGTGCCTGCCCCTAGGGGGCGTTGTGTAGTAACGTGGCACTAACGATCCAGGAGTGTCCTTCCCCTTTGGGATGGATGAGCCGGCGTTCCCAGCGCTCCCAAAGTCTCATTAGGATTCTTCTTTAATCCGTCTCTGACAGTACCGGCCGGAGCGCAGGACGTCCCTCTACACACACACACACACATACACACATACACACACACACACACACATTCAAGAACCCTGCAGCAGACGCACACACACTCCCCCTGTGTTATGCTAATGATGTGTTATTCTTCCAGGAGCCAAGATCTTCCATCATCCCTCTGTCGCTGCTTATAGAAATCCTCTACAGATCATAAGAGCTTATTATGGGTGATTAGTTAATTTGAGGGCGGGAATGGAAGAGGGCGAGAGAGAGAGAGAGAGAGAGAAAGCGCTCTGTGTATCTTCCCATAAAGAGGTGTATTGACCAGCACTCTCACTGTGTTATCAATGATCTCCTCCTTAGTGATTCCCTTTAGAGGGATCTCCGCTAATGAACCAGCCAAGATGTCACACAAACCTTTAGCTTCTGGGCGACAGGCCAGTTCTGCGTGTGTGTGTGTGTTTGTGTTTAGGTGCTCAGGTACAGTGGGGCAGATTGAATAGGAGCAGCGTAGTTTGGCTTTAAAGACTTCTGAAACTTTCATGAAAGAAGTGGTCTTCTTTACCATGGATGTTGACCACCGTAGCTGTGCTGTATGTTCAGCGTGGGGACCATATGTATACTGTGTGTGTGTGTGTGTGTGTGTGTGTGTGTGTGTGTGTGTGTGTGTGTGTGTTGGCCTTATGCTGAGCGTGTGTTGCTGTGCGCTGTATGCAGCTGCTGCAGTGTGTGCTTGGGGTTCATTATGTGGCTTTAATGACCCACTGACAGCTCATCTCTGGGCCAACACACACACACACACACACACACACACACACACACATACACACATGCAGTAGCATCATACATTGACGGTGACACAACCAGGCCTAATTAAGGAGGAACAAGGTGCAGGGTCAACTAATATTATGTACGGCAGCAATTATGAAAGCACATTGTCCTAATCGCTATTTTTTTTCAAGGTACAAAATGTACAGTTATAGAGAGAGACAGAACTCTAAAATTAAACAATGGAAAATTAACAATGCAGGTAAAAAAATAAAAATAAATAAACTGTTCAAAATGTATTCAATATCCCGTCAACAAGACCGGTAGGAACCAACAGCCTTTTTTTCTAAGCAAACATAATCATTTGCATAGACCAATATATTGACAAAATCGTTGCTTCTGGATACCAGAGTCAGGGCTGTTTGGCTTTGACCCAATCTGCTTTGAAGCATATACTGATGATTTGGGTACATTTTAATTGGCTGGATTAAATAATACAAATCAGCGGTTTGATTGATTTAAATCTGGATTTCCAGTTATGTTATACTATATTGAAATGTCTTAAGTTATCTACTCATTTGAAAAGGCAGCTAGCTACCAGGGCATTTCGGCATTGTGAAATACCCCAGCCTGTACAGTCAGCAGGAAATGTTCCATACAAATGTAAATCTAGGACTTGCATTGTCATTGTGTGGTACAGCAATGTTGTCCTATTTGTTAAGTCTGTGGTTTCAGCTGTTTTCTCTCAGCTAATTCCTGTTTAATTATTAACACCAACATTATTAGGCTTTCACCATAAAGAGGCCTTTCATTAGAGCAACTCAGCATCTTGAAGAGCCATACGGGACACACACTCACACCAAATTACCCCGCTAACAACTGCACCAACTTGACATGACAATGGGATTAACTACACTGATGAGATGCTAATATGATTTTTGTATAATGTTGAGACTAAAGGCCTACCATATTATTAAAGTTTGAGTAAAATAGAGAGAGCAAAATGGAGATGTGTGTGTGTGTGTGTGTGTGTGTGTGTGGGGGTGTGTGTGTGTGTGTGTGTGTGTTTGCGCCCTGGTTTTGAGTGTTTATCAATAGTGCATAAAGGGGCTGTACCTTGGCAGATGAGATTTGGCAGCGAGGGTTCCGCCCTGTTTCCAGGCTTGTATCGCCGCGCTAATCGAGCCACGCTGACAAGCCCCTCCGTCTGCCCCCGTCAGGACCAGCCAGGGGGGCGTGGAGGGTCCCGCGAAAACACGGCACGCTTCTTAAGCCATCAGGCATGGGGAGGGACGCCTAATTGAACATGATAAAGTGTAAAGTTAATTACCTCTCACGCCAGCGATACCCCCCCGCGGAGGGGTAGCCGCAGGCCCAGCTGTTGGGGTGTGTGTGTGTGTGTGTGTGTGTGTGTGAGTGTGTGTGTGTGTGTGTGTGTGTGTGTGTGTGTGAGAGAGAGTGTTTGGAGGGAAGGAACAATGGGCATCCCTCCCCTGGGGGTCGTGGGGAGGATGATGGCAACAATCGGCTTTTAAAGACACCCCGGTCCCCCTGGTACGCCTCTCTTTAACAGCGCTGTCCCTTCAGACGATCACACACACACACACACACACACACACACGTAGCTGACCTTTACCAAACATTCTGCTGTCTTAAACAGTGGAGTTGCTGAAGCAGTCGTCCTTAAAGCCAGAAACAGTGGTACCTCTGTTTGCAGTGCTGCACGTCAAAGGTCTATCCGTTTGTGTCAGATGAGTAAGTCTGTGTGGTCCATACTTTGTGTGTGGATTTGAAGTGTTTTGGTAGGTTGAGCTAACCCCATTACTTTGTGTTTGTGTGCAGGTGTGGGTGCAGCCAGCCTGGCCAAGCTGACCTTCATGGTGGGAGGGCCGGAGGAGGAGTACAACGCCGTGCAGGAGCTCCTCACCTGCATGGGGGCCAACGTGGTCTATTGTGGCCAGGTCGGCACAGGACAGGTACGAGTGCACGCCTTGCACACACACACACACACACACACACACACACACACACACACACACACACAGCAGAGTGTTGTGTATCTGGACCACATAGACATTGAGGCCAGTTTGAAACATTGAGGCCATTTAACACAGTATATGGTACACATTTGCACAAATATGTTACTGAACTTATAGGAATAATTCTTACTGGCCTGAGATGCCATAGAAAGTGCTTCTACTTCTTCCCCCTCTCTCTCCCTCAAAACTATTATAACATGTCCCGGGTCGCTTCCCTCTTTGCCTGGACAACGGCATGGCACCACACTCGCGCACACACACACACACACACACACACACACACACACACACACACACACACACCCTTTCACACGCTGTCACGGCGTAACGCTGGCTATGCTCTCCTCCTTCTGCTCCCGCAGGCAGCCAAGATCTGCAACAACATGCTGCTAGCTATCGGGATGATCGGCACGGCGGAGACCATGAACCTCGGCATCAGGTACTGACCCTCACTGAGCAGGGGCCTCACTGAGCAGGGGCCTCACTGAGCAGGGGCCTGAGGAAGAGAGGTTAAAGGAGTTTAATTAAAAAAAATTGGAAAACTCCTCTTATATTTTCTTCTGTTTGTGCCGGTCATCATAGAGGTCTGTGATGAGTCCAAGGCGTAGTCTGTGGGATGTCTCACTTTTTTGTTTTGGAATATTGCGAGTATTGGTGAATATTATAATGGAAATGTGCGTGTGTGTTGTTTTTGGTAAGGGGTGTAGAGGGGTCAACCCATCCCCCTTCTCAGGCCTGTCATGGCGGAGGGAGATGGATGAGGGGGGTGGCTCCTCATTTACATCCACTGATTGAGCTCTCACGAGAGCCTGGCTGCTCAGCTCCTCCTGCAAACTACAGACCCCATCATTCACCGCTCCTCCGTCTGCCGCTGAGCTGCTACAACACAGCTTTGTCTACAAGGCACATTGCGATGGGATTTGAAGTGTTTTGATGGTGTTATGAGGGCTGAAGGGAGCTGCTGCTGCTGTGTGGGCTACTCCACCGACCTAAAGACTGATAAACGTGTCGACCCAGGGCAGATCCCACCGAAACCAGCGAGGGTTGAGGGAAGGAACCATTTCCTGGTTGAACGTCTAAGCAGTCGGTGGTGTTATTTTCCTTGTGTGTTCCCTATGTATTCCTTTGGGTCACTGTGGATCTGGTGTGTGTGTGTGTGTGTGTGTGTGCGCACGTTCTCTGCGTACATGTGTGTGTGTCCACTGTCCGCACAGGAGACTGTGTCCACCCAGTGCAGCTGTATTAGTGCAGCTGATTTATCTGTGCCGAGATGGAGGGGGAAAATTGGCATGAGAAGTCCGACATAAATCCCCCCACTAGGCCCCTGAAATATGGAGGCATTAAGGGAGCAACATAGATTTACACACCACCGTGGTGTTCCTGACACACACACACACACACACACACACACTGCCACAGGCGCAATCACAGAGCCACACATACATACACACACAATGCCCCATGCATTTACACCACCACCACACCAGAAACTCAAGCACCTAATCCTCCACTCCCAGAGACGCCCGGCCTGCCTTCACGTTGCCCATCACATATTGCATTTCCTCTCCATCTCGTAGCAATCGGATGACACTAAGAGATGTTATGCTACGGGATGTCGATATTGTGTGTGGTGCGTTTGAATTATAATTATTTGCCTGTCTTTGCGAGATTGGCCATTGAATCTGCGCATTAGGTTATGTGTGTGTGTATGTGCGAGAGCACGTGTGTGTGTGTGTGTGTGCGTGTTCCCCTCCCTCTCTGACTGGCCCATCTCTAGGGCTTTATTAGGGGGGTTGACGGAGACTGTCATCGTTTAGAGAGCCCCTACAGCCGTAAATCTCCCCCCGCTGCATTGCGGCCCGACCTCTTATGCAGACGGGAGCGGCAGAGTGCATGCACACATGCAAGCGCTGGCGGCCAATTTACAGGAGGACGACAATAACATTTTATCATGCTGGAGTAGGATAGCCTGATAGAGCTGCCCTTTACCCGGTACCTGCCTCCGCGGCACACACACACACACACACACGCTCATCCAGTCCGTCCTATCCGTACGGCTAATTTGTTGATCTCAGATGGAAGCTTGGGCCGTCTCTGGCAGAGCGTGACGTTCCCTTAGAGAAGGGAATGGCCCCGCATGACAATTATAACTGGGACCGCGCACACACACACACACACACACACACAGTCTGTTTCCTTGTCCCTATTTCTGCCTTTCATTCTCTCTGTCCTTCAGCTCGTTCATTCCCTCAGTGTTTTTGTCTCTCTTATTTCTCTCTCTTTCCATCCTTCATGGCCGTACGACTATATAAGACTCCGTCTCTCCTCTGCTTCTGGACCCCGTGCCCGGTGTCGTTTCAGCCCGCAGCCCCATCTCTGAGCAAAGGGGGCTCGCGGAGCCCCAGAAAGAAGCAGCTCTCATTTTAATGACGTCCAGGGAGATGAGAGGAGGAAGAAAGAGGAGAGGAGAAAATGACACGCCGAGAGACGGAGGAGAAGAAAC
>JAVQIZ010035497.1:0-20165 GCA_036023535.2 Galaxias brevipinnis
ATAAAATAATATATATGTGATGTCCCCTCCCGGGCACCGTATTTTATTGAGGCATGGGGCAGTGTTAGGTTTACGTAACACAGCGCTTTCAATTTTAGCCAGAAATCTCTGTCTTCATCTGATCAGACCACAAAACCTTGTCCCACATCTTAGCTGGGTCACTCTCATGCTTTCTGGCAAACTCCAGACATGCTTTGATATGGTTGTTCTTGAGTAATGTCTTCTTACAGAAAATGTGAGCTATTCTATGTTTCAGAGGTGTGGCCAATTGTAAGGCATACAGTGTCCTCGTTAGGGCAATAATTTTCATTTGCATCAACTTGTAGTTTCCAAAGCACAGGAGTTGAATACTTATGCAAACATCATATTTCAGTTATTTATTTTTCTTACTAAATGTTTCTAACATAAAAATGTCAATACATTTTGAGGGTCAGTCTTTTGAACTAAAATATGAAACTTTCAATGTATAATTTGTAAGTTTCAAGAGGGTTGAATAGTTTTGTGATGAATTGTGACCCTCTCACAATCACTGTATAGTTCACTACAAAGCTCTTAACTCTTTATTAATGTTTTTATGAGTTATATGAAATTTTCTGAACATTGTAAAGTTCACGACGAAGCACTTTTTAAAAAACGTTTGGGATGAGAAATTAATAATATGTGCATGGACGTGTTTGTGTTCGAGAGAATTCTATGAAATTATTAAAAAAGCTGTTCTATTCTGTTCTCTGTTCCATATTTTGTATGGAATTTATTGTGCGTTGGTCTTTTTAAATAGAATTTAACCAATTGTATAATTTGGTGCGACCGTATATCATGTGGTGCAACCAATAAGTGCAATAACTGTATTCAATAAAAAATAGAATATCAGATTTTTGTGGCTGGAACATTCATTACTGATACAGTATGCTTAAGTGGAAACTGTCTGTTTAATAATTTAATCGGTTTTGTGGGTTTTAAAAGAAAAATAGGTCTGGTAACTAGAGAGAGGCTGTGCCATTATAGAATGTGAATATATGCTCATGATTTAGAGAAACTCCAAATAAATGCAAATACTGTTCTTCCAGACATTATACAATAATATTGAAACCTTGTTAAAATGTTAAGTATGTTATGGAATTATAATAATTGTAAGATAATTCACAGTCTCACCACATGACATTTTTTAGGTCATCAGCTATTGACCTTGCTTAAAAATCACAAAATTCCCTTAACTTAATGTTTTTGAATAAATGCATGTGTATACAACATTCCAAATGTTTGAAAAATTGCCAAAGAGATCCTTTTTTTTATTTGAAAATTGGTCTATTTAAAATCCTTATCCGTCATTGACCCACTGATACATGACTCCACTACTTCTTAATGTCCTGCTGATGTTCATAAACAGAAATAAGTCCTAAATATATTTAGACCTGACATACCAAACATTTATACAAGAATGTGTGTAGGTTACGTTTTTAATTCCACGAGCTGTTTTCTCAATGACTGATTCCTTGAGCTAAACACTGAAAGTAACAACTCAAAGCAGACACAATAGATATGACAGAACACCACTCAATACTGAGATAATGAAATGCTTTAAATTGTTCAGCCCAAAGTTTCGATATGGAATGCTTACCAAGTTACTGATGTTGCAGCCATAGAGTGGGAGCCAAACTGAACGATGAACGGCTGAAATGAAATGAAATGAAATGTATGTTTTCCTAACTCAAGAGAATCTCATAAAGACAGGTGTGGGGAAAGTAGTGCAACCAACGAAAATAATCAATCATCGTGGCCTGTTTTTCATAATACGTCAATTGTGCCTTACTTGACATTTACACATAGGCTGAGAGCTGGTGATAGTCTCATCGCCATGTCATCCAATACGTTCCTAAGAAAACATTTGCCTCTGTATGTAAAGCATACTAGCAGGTGGATATTGCAAAACATGTTATGTAACTCATGCAGTTACATTGTACTTTGCATGCTTTTCTGAACACCGAGACACCACGTATAGGCTCCTTTGCATAGATATATACCTTACACGTCTTGAATTATGTAGGCCACTGGGTGTCAGTGCACACCAAGGTATAACTGAGGATACTTTAACTCACCGTGCCCTTTTACATAATTAACATAAATGTCTATGTTTTGCAAACATTTTAGTGTTAGTACTGGGATGTGTCATATATAATCTGAAAAGATAGTTGCCCATGAGTCTGAAAACCAATTTGATATCTGTGGAGAAAAGTGAATAGAAATATCTACACCATCTGCTTAAACAACAGTCTTTGATGTCAAGTCAATTTGATCCTCAATTTGATGTGTCAATCCCAAATCTAAACAATATGTATTTGTATTATGGAATGAGAGGGACTAATGTGAAGATCTTAATATTAATGAAATGGTTCTTTTCAAGAGGCATATAAGTCTTCTCCATTCCTGTTCCCCGGTGAATGGAGATACATAACAGAGAGGTTTTAACAAAGTCCACAGGATAGACTAAACACGACAGGCAGACAAACACATAAGCTGTTTTTAGAGTTTTGTATGTCAGAGCAGGCTGGTCAGAGCAACCTAGCCCAGACCAGATACTTTTGTTACCATGGCAATTGGTTCGCATTGGACATCTCTTTCAAGCAGAACATAATGGGATCTAGCCAAGCACTGACAGGTGGCATAACGACAGCAAGCTGTCCCTCAACCAACCTTTGCACACACAATGATTACATCTCCAATATAATCAATAAGACCATATAGTATTGGAAAATGTTGTAAAAAGGGCATAAAGAATGCACTTTATCATACCGATCCAATACATTTGAAAGAGGTTTGATTTATTGCCTGGACAGTACAGACTAAAACAGTATATAAAGCAGAACTGTTCAGTCCAAGAAAATACACGAATTCATCTAAATATCGAGTGTTATTTTTAGTAAACATGGCTCTGTGGCTTTGTTCATTCCACCTTAACTGCATGGATTAAGACATATCTCCATGCATTAAGACTTATAAATACAAATACATCTGCAAATAATTTCTAGTTCAATGTTAATGATCACAAAACAATGAGACTTTGTTAAACAATTACAATTTCTATGTATTCACCTTTAGTCCTCAACAATACTAACTTAATTTTCAACCATGCACCGCAGTATAAGGTAGCCATATAAAATCCACTGTACGATGAACACAGACAAGATCATAAGCTGAAAGAATAAATATGCCATTACAAAAAAGAAAATCACATACATATTGCTTTTCACCATCAACTTTTCTTTGGATTAAAGAAATAATTTTCTATTACAATCTTATTTGCACACATTATTTGAGAAACTAAGACTATCTGCATATTGCATAGCTTCCAGGTATCAGATTTATAAGATGATTTATGTTAATGATATTGATGAAATCATTATTGCTATCTAAAGCAGTTTACCCTGAAGCTAATGTACAATTATAGCAACAAAACATGTTAATCATGGAAATATAGAAACTGTAAATGCTCTCAAAGTAGCACCTATCCTGTGCGACAGCAACATACCCTACTACATGTACAGGCATAGCAATCATAGACCAAAACGTTGACAATATGTAGGAAACTAGAAGCAGCGCAGCTAAAAGGACACACATTTACGGACACTGATTTGAATGTTTTTTTTCCACTGGATTAAAGACACTCACTGTTTCATACAATCATTCGTTGTGAATTACTGCTGGGGACAAGTGCCAGCATGATTCCATTCAAATCCATTATAAAAAACATTTTATACACTGTTGAAAACACATTTTGAGACATAAAGTTCTCATTCAGCCAAAGAAATCTTGAAGATCTTGAATAATCTTTCATTGGTCAAAAGGTAATAAATGCTTTCCACATGATTGTGATTGAGAAAAATGCACCTGTTCAAAGTCTTTTCCAGAATTTAAATGTAATAAAAAATAATGTATATTGTATAAATTCATGCCACTTTACAGTTCACCATAGAGGCACTTCATTTAAATTTAAATCTTTCCATGGTGAAGCTTGTACTTTACAGCTCTACAAATGTAAAAACTGCTAAATGCATGTAAAAACAATCTTTGGTCCACTAAATAATAGCGCACTTAGGGTAGATATGGGAATGGGAGTTGTGCTGCTACATAGTAATTTCTATAAAGATTAAACATTTTATTCTCAATATACAATAAAGACATCTTTCGAAAGGGTCATACCAGACCAGACCCTGTATCCCTTTATATTTCCTTGTAGAGATTTCTGCACACTGTAGTCCAAAAGGTAGTGACATTTTTGGCATTTTCCCTTAAAAGTTTTCCGGTTCTGCTTTGGGAGACATGGGAGCTATGCATGGCTGTGGACGGAGATGCTGGACAGGTCGTTTCTGATAATCTCATTGACTGTAAGGAAAGCATGTTAAAATTTAATATTGTACTTTAATTTCATTATATATCATTTACATGTGTTTGTAGTGTTAACATGTTTATGTGAGTGTTACACAGGTTTTTATGTAGCGCTATTTATCACTATTGACTTAACTGGTGGTAATTAGGAATTAAACCAACATAAAGATGGCCTATGCAACTGCTCTATAAGCAGCCTATGAAAGCTAAGCTCAGACATTTAGACTCAGGTCTAGGCCCTGGCTGTTTCAACACTGTCAGAGGGAGAGGGACCATGTGAAAAAAGGAGTAGAAGTTGGGAACACCCCTGAAGCCTTGGAACATGCGGACGCCATGCAAGCAAAGGAATTCCCTCTGACTGGACACCAGCCCGGCGGCGTTCCCACAGCCAGGGGATACGAGGGCCTGGAAAAGCAGTCCTGGAAATCTGACATTCATCTACAAAACAATAGAGTGAGCTTTTTCATCTCGAGTGGCGGCGCAGCCCTTCCGTGAGTGGCCCAGCACTGACACTTCTCCTGAGTGAATCCCATCACTTCCTGTCTCAGTTAAAAGGGACAGGGTGTGCCTTGAAGTATTTGGCTGTACTGCATCAGACCCCTGGTGTTTAAATGTCTCAGAGAAAACATTTCAAATGCTAGCATCACAAGTTGTGGCAAAGTCTTCCAACATAACTTAAAAAGAACAGAGCATCCTTCCCCTGAGCACAATAACCTAACTACAAACTCGCTCTGAGACCATGGAGTTTGTTCAAAACGGTCTAGACATAGAGCTAATTTGTTTGGCTCCCTGATAGAGCCCTATTAACATAGGAAAAGGAAAATGGCTGGATATAATCAATGTTTCATATAATCAATGGCATACATGATGGACTCTCAGAGGGATGTGTCACAGAGAAACACATGCACTCGTTATATCTATTTTGTGTTGGAGGACAGGGTGCAAATATGTCTTCATACAGATCTTGGCAAGGGCATAACTTGATTTATATTGAGGCCCTCTAAATCACCTTCCCTTGATCTATCATAACCGAAGGTCAAGAGAAAGAAAGATACCTTTTCCATTTCCAAAGCTTCCCCTCAGTGCTTGAGTTTTAACTGTGCAATACATCACGAGCGGAAGGCTTCCAAACAATACCTTTCAGACATTTGTGAAGTATGCGCTGAGAGAGCAAGAGCAGACATACCATCTGCTAATGGAGACTTTCAAGTCTCCCAAATGACTCAGAACGTATCTCTGCTCACTACAGCTTTGGTTACCCAACATCCCTAACAAGTCAAGATATTTGTTTTAAAAATGGTCCAATAACTCACACAATATCAATACTTAAGTATATTGTATTTATCCTTCTACAATAGATCACAATGTAAACGCTTTAATTTTCAGGAGTTGGCTATTGAAAGGCACAGAGAATTTGCTAATTAGCTCAAATTCCAACTTATGAAACAAAAATTACTACATTACTTAAACTTTTATGTAACCCCTGCCACGTATGTCCTTTTCAGGCAAGTCCAGGACACCATCTCCTGACTAGTTTTTGTCTGTTTGATCTGGCACGGGTTTCTTCGACATCTGGAAGTTGAGGGTTATCCCTCCTCCAACCTCAAAACCCAAAAGGCAAAAATTGCCCGAATATCTCAGTGCATAACCCAAGCAAAGATGTCAGACATTAATTTGAAATATCAAGATGGCTGTAACCTCAACTTCACTTTACCTTATTTTTTGCAAAATTACCCATAGCTGAATTATAACAATAATGATAGGGCAATAAGCAAAAAAGAAGGTAGAGAGAAAGGGCTTCTTGGTATTTGTTTTGTGCTGTTCCCCTTGTGAGCCTTTCAAAGCCAGAGAACTAAGTACCGCACTCAATACAACATCATGACTCCCATTGACGGCCCATCATCGTCTGTTTACATCTCTGTTGCCATGGCCTACATTTCATTATGTCGCCACATTTCATGTGACGCATCTAATTAAAAACTTCAGACCATTAATCTTTGTGTCTGTGTGTGTGTGTTTACAGATGATTCAGGCTCTGTGGCCATAACCATACCCTAAAGATAGCCTTCCCCTACCAACATGAGGGGCATATGGCTCTCCTGCTGTTGATTTGTTCAAGAGAGAACAGAGTAATTAAGATGATTTGAAAGACACTGTTATTTTAAGTTAACACCTCAAAATGGAATCTCCTTTGTTGATGCTAAGTTCCTCTAAAAAAAGAACAGGGCTAAAGCATCAACTGTGAAATAGAATAGAAAAAGTTGTACCTTATTAATATTGCCTTGAGTACTAAAAAAGGTAATATATAGAGAATAATACTCAAAAGAATACAGTAAAGTTATAGAGGTTCGTATGAGCAACTATAAACAACTCAGTTGCAGATATTTCAGCAGTATCATTAACATTTCCAAATATACATTACAAGCCTTACATCATAATGGGTTACATAACTCAAGCTATCATGGTGCAATGAAGTTAATGTGCTTATTTTATGGGTCTAAAGTTAAAGTTAATCATTCACAGGAAGGGAAGTCACAAATATGAGGTAATCCAGGAATCTGGTTCCTGTCTTTATTGAGGCTCCAATGCTTCTGTAGTAGCCTGATAGAGCCCAAAGGGACTGGCTGATTTTAGTCGCAGGAAACAGAGGCGAAATTAGGAATTCCAAAACAATCAGTAAAGCAGCGCTGTTTACCTTGTTAGGGGTGCAAAAGCTTCAACACTACCTCGACACCAATGAGATTTTCTGTCAGCACAATACCACAAAACATCTGGTCAAAAAGGAGTTTAATAACCGCTCTTGGAAACAGCAAATAATCACAGATCTGACTGGGATAAAGAGAAAAATGAGGGGTTAGGAGCATAGTCTACTCTCCCATAGCTGGGCCGCCTCACAAGCGACAATCCAATCTTGGCTCACAGACTAGAGCTCTGGCTGGGTTGGGTCAGTCCCTCACCAAGGTTATGTTAGTTCTAAGAGTCACCATTGCCAAAGCCAATTAGAAAAGTGTGTTCCACTCGACTGATAGTAGCATAGTAGCAAGCAAATTGCTTCCATATAGCGAATGGGAGATTGGCCTCAATACAAAAAAAAGTATAAATGAATGAATGAAATAGAAACAATGGACTAATTGTATGAAAAAGCCCTGGCTAATCAGTATCTGGAAACACCACCAACTGGCAGCATTCCTGGAAGCTGTGTACGTTTATAGTAGCTAAATGCCAGAATGTTCGAAAATGTAATGAAGTAAGTCCTGCATTTTAAAAATTATTATCCAATTTTGTTAAGGCAAAAGCAAACATTGTTTCTTACATCTTTGTTCTAAGTCATTACCTTGCTCTAATCTTACAAATACTCTCAAAAATACAATAAGGTTACGCAATTGGGCTATGCCTCTCATTCATAATATGAGGGTCTGTATTGGCTATTCAAACAGTTCAGTAAAGAATACTCTGTCTGGCCCGCTCCACAACTTTCAGACGGCCTCTGCACGAATGTGGCATGATCAATTCCAAAGTCATCTAGTCAGCAGCGTTTATGGCCACATGGCCTTTCTCCATCTCCCTCAGCCTCGGTAGACCCTGCGGAAAAGCCTGTAGCACAGACTCCTGGCCAGCCTCACAACTCAGAATTTCCATGAGAAAAAATTATTGTGACCTCTCATATGGCAATACAATCATTTGTAAACATGAGGGGACCCCAAGAGTTATTCGTGGCTTGCACTACGATGTGCACCATAATGATAGGAAACATGAAATTTAGCCCAACGGTAATTTTACGTTTACAAATGTATTGCATTTGTAAAAGTTGAGGATTATTGTGACTGTTCCGATCATCAAATATCTGTATCTAATTAAATGTCTAATACAATGTATACAAAAAAGTGCAAAAAATTTAAAATAAATAAAGTTAAAGAAAACACTTTTAGGCCAGTAAAAAAAGAGAGCAGTTTAAAAAAGTTAATAAAATCCTGTTTATTTGCCAAATAAAACATCCCATTTAGGGTCCAAACGCCTCATCCAATTTATATTTAGGAGAAAACCCCTCATAAACATTATTTCTGGTTTGAATACGTCAGAAATACGCGTCAGATTACAAAGGCTGGGACAAGTTAAAAGCTAACAGTGCCACATTACCCCCCCCCCCCCCATTACATTGCTTAAAACATCAATGTATTTACCCAGAGGGTTAACAGGAAAAGGGGCCTGAACTTTACATCATCTATTCCAGAAGAACCACCCCTTCACCTAGGACCCCGAGCCAGACAATGTGTCTGGCGGGTGGGGGCCACAAGCAGATCAAAGCACTCCACTTTCTCTGACACGGCATAGCTGCTAGTTAGCGTTGCGTCATCTCCAGCGCTGGACACCCTCTGTGCTCTCACTGATTTATATGGGCCTGCCACTGTTGTCTGGCCCCAGAGAGAGATCCTTTATCCCTGCTGATCCCTAAATGAGCAGCACACACCGCCACAGACCCTACAGTGTGGGACGAGAACGGGTCTCAGTGAGTACCCAATGGCTGGGATCATAAAAGGAGCGTTACTGGAATATCCCTCCTTTGCCGTCTGTGTGGGAGGAATAAAAAGGGTCCCCAAACAAAGTTTACTTTCACAGCGGGCTTCGGGCTGGGCTGCCTCACTGGTGCTTCAGAGCACACTAAATCAACCGCAGACCTAACCCGTTACTATGATCTTACTGCTGCTTAAGTAACAGCACAGCTACTGATAGCGACAAGAGGTACATTTAGCACATTTTGAGTTTGACTTACTCTCACAATGTTAATGTCACCGCAAATATGTGTTTTTTTATCCATAGACAAATACTACGTGTTTGTCGAGGTACCATTTTTTACTCTAGTGGACCAGATAGTTTCTGTACTTTGCTATATATAACTGAGCTGACTATGCTTTAGGTCTCACTCACCGTCATCCAGGTACATCTGGTCCAGCTCCTGCGGCTCCTGCTTGATGTTCAGAGGCCGTGTGGCGGGGCCGCCTTCCTTGTGTGGGACGGAGCGGCCTCTCTCTGGAGCCTTGGGGAGTGTCTGCTGGCCCTCTGGGCTGGCGCTGCCACTTCCTGTCTGGCCAGGGATCAGGCACAGAGCCGGGGAGAACGAGGCCTCTGGGCCAGTGCCGGGGGTGGAAGGCTGCGAGGTCGGGGAGGAGGAGGCTGTACTGGGCGTGTAGAGACCAGGCGACTGGTAGCGTCCGGGGGTCTCCTGTATGATGGATATGTGTTGTGCGATAGGGGACTGTGGTGGCACGCCGGGCTGGAGGCATTTAGAGAGGGGAGTGGAGGTCAGGTCGTGCAGTTTGGGGCTGGTGCTGGGTGAAGATGACGACGACAATGGGGAGGGCTTGACTCCCTGTCTTTGTTGGCAAAAAGGGTAGGCCAGCGGTCTTAGGTCAGAGGGCATCACAGAGGTCATTACTGGTGGGGTATAGTAGGGATTGGGGTGCAGTGCCAGGCTGGGCGGCCGTTGGACGCACACCTGAGGGACGTCATAGTCATCATGTGGCTCTGTTTTGATGGTTGGCACTGAACAAGAAAAAAAAAAGAGAAAAAAGAATCGACATAAGTTCCTGTGAGCGAGAGAGCCAGTGTGAGTGAGTGGGTGTGTGGCTAGGAGACCCAGGGCCAAACAAACACTCCCATCAATGAGACTCTGTGTCTGAGGCCGGGCTCTTCTAGCATGCTTAAAATATTCAAAATGAGGGGGGACGGGGGGGACGGGGGACTTTAAAAAAAAGGGGATGAATCATCACCGCAACTGACTTCCAGCTGTTTCTACAATAAAATGGCCTATTATCTTCGGTTTCTGCGAGGCTGGTAAAATCCTCAAAACGTGCAATATGAAATACGTTGCTGCTGAAAGAGCTTTAACCCCAATTGACTTCGACAACTTCAAATAACTGACTGCCTTCGCTCAGAGAGTAAAAGACAGAGAGAAAGAAAAACAATGAAAACCTTTTATCAAAAGGTTACAGTTAAAACCCCTGATTTCAAAATGTGGCTGAGGGAAACAAAATGGTGGCTACAGATACTTTGAGGCTTGCCGTGATTATGCTTGTGGGGACCATGGCTGAGTTCAGATGAGCCAGGCCTTTTCTCCACCACCACCACCACCAACCACGGTCTGCTTCTCATTCCCTGAGCACTGGCCGGCGGTACTCCCAGATCCCTGGGCAGATCATGTGGAGCATTACGTCCTAAGTGGATGCCTTCAATCTGCTGCTGTTTACCATATCCTTTTTAATCTTGTTTTACGACCAGGCTACCATCTGACAACCCAACGACAGCACAATTGTTGGCCTGAGATGTCAGGGCTTGACAGCATTATACTTTACAGATAAGTTCTCGTTAGGACAACAAAGAAACTGTTCTCAATTCACTGTAGGAAGCATTTTTTGTGATATAATAAATTCTGTGTAGCTAGGTATGAGTGTCCGTTTAATGCATCTAACTTTATTTAAACCATTGTGTGTGACATGCAATCTGTGATGCCCTCCCTCAATCTGTAAATTCAACTAAAATTAGTACCAATCTAAGACATTCTGCCACACCCACCCAAACGAATCCCTGTGTCAACAAGTTTACTATAGGAATACACACAAGACAATGTTTGCCACAAGATTAAAATAGCAAACACATAGAAAGGGGAATCAAATCATAAGAAATTTAGAGCTTGTTTTTTTGCCAGTGTCAGTTGGTACATTTCGTGCAGACCTTACAAGCCACAGTGTCAAGCCAGCCTGGCTGCCTCATGGGCAGACTCCCTTTCACCAGAGACACTGACCAGGCCCACTGCCTGTCCATGTGTCCTCCCCCTCTCTGATCCGGCACACAGCCCCAGGACAATGCTCTACTTTCAGAGGGGACAGCAGGGCACTGCAGCGCCCACATACTGGGCTTGGCTTTTTGGGTTGAATCCTTTCTTTGAACCACCCATTCTATGCTGCATGCCGTAAGCCCGAGCGCAATTAGCGGTGTGTTTTACATTTGCTCTGGTGGGTTAACATCTTTATTTAGTCTGCCATCAGCAGCTATATGAACAACACTACTTTGGATGGCCCCTTTCTCTTTGAGTCGTCCACAACAGTGTTATTAGTAGCTACAGGTACGGAAAATAACAGATTTTATGGAGTGGCCTTAACACAATGGGGAATAACTGCCATCACTTTGTTCCTCCCTTGCAAACCACCAAACAAGAGGGAACACGGAATGCTTGTGTTCTTTTCTGAAGACATAAAATGGTGGTTAAAATGTTCCTAATTATTTTAGGAGCATGAAAAGGACAATGGGATGTGGAGAAGGGCGACCGTCTACCGTCACGCAAAAACGAGGGAGATTCAGAAAACAGAACGAAGCGGAATGAGAGAAAGACAGTTTACCATTGGCCGGCACATAGGTAAAACGCTGATACTGGCTTCTTTTCCTCTTTCCATTGCACACGTAGAAGTTAACCTGGACTGGGCTGGATATCATGTGGTTCCTATAAGGGGGCACCTCAACAATAAGTGATGTCTGCAAAACGAAAGCAAAAGTGGCACAGGTTAGATTTGCATGTGCACAGTTACTAATGATAGACACATTGAACAATATTTACCATGCATTTAAGAGCATTGCTGGCGATGCATCTCTTATAGAACATTTTGGTCTTTGTGTCGCAGTAGATTTTCAATCTCAGAATTGGCAAAACAGTAGATAGTTCTCTGCTATCGTTTTGTATCGAAATCTAACTTCATACTTCAGCTAGAAGATAGTCGGTGAGGTATGGCTTTATACAAAACCGGAATGGGTTTCAGGGTGAAGGGTAGCTTTACGTTTAGACATTTCTTTCACCAGAAGAGCTTTTTACTGTCTCATGGGTAGTTAGACGCTATGAGCTAACAGGTGGCTAGGATTCAATTTGTTCTTCTCTTGACCTTAGAGCTAGACAGTCCAGGATGTGGAAAGATGAGGTGAGGTATGAGGTGAGGTATTCTTAATTCCTTGGGGTTGAACTCGCGGCCTGTGTTGCTTTATGCTGGGATAAGAGGTGCAAACATGGCCATGGCATTGTTAAAATCTGGAGGGGAAGAGAGAGGCCCCTCATCTGCTGGAGGATCAGACAGATGTAGCCTAGCAGTGAGAACAGTGTGTTTGTATGTGTGTGTGTGTGTGTGTGTGTGTGTGTGTCTGTCTGTGTGTCTGTGTGTGTGTGTGTGTGCGTGTGTGTGTGTGTGTGTGTGTCTGTGTGTGTGTGCGTGTGTGTGTGTGTGTGTGCGTGTGTGTGTGTGTGTCTGTGTGTGTGTGTGTGTGTGTGTGTGTGTGTGTGTGTGTGTAGAGGGGATACAGGGGAGCAGGTGCAGTGCCTCATATACAGACACTCTCTAAAGCCCCAGTCTATTTCCCAGACACCCAGAGCACAGTGCTCCACTCCTAGTGAGTCACCCTTGTAGCCCCCGGCCCCCGGCCCCCAGCATGCGTATACCAAGACAGCATGGACACTTCCAAGGCACGGGCTACCCCACGCCAATGATAATTAACTCTTGAAAAGCCATTTAAACCCCAAACCGTTTTTCCACAGCCATGCTGTCTGTCTTTTTGCAACGAGCAGAATACATTTTCAAGATAGAAATTTGTTTGGAGACTGCATGCTAGTTTGGTCTAATACATTAAAAACAATAGAATACAAGACACCTATGATATATTAAGTTGACTACTCAAAAAAGGCATGATATACTGTATGTAAAGCATTTTGTTTACTTACAGATTTTGAAGACTCCTTTTCAACCTTGGCCTCTGTCTCCCAAAGGTGATGGCTGTCTGCAGAAGGGAAAGTAAAATAATATGCTATTTGGAAATTCAATGTGTCAATGTTTTTCAGCAGAAAATACAATAGCAACAACAATATGCATCCAAAAATAACAACATTGAAAGAGCTGCAGCGCAATGCAAAATAAATACCGTACAACGGTAAAAAAAGAGAAGAAGCGTTCTCTAATATTCTGTGTGCTGCTGTGTGAACAGACAGAATGAAGCAGATACCATTGGGATCTGGAAAACCCAGCCACAGCTAGATGGACCTCTGCTCGAGGTGTGATCAGGTGGAGATGGTGTAAGATTCAGGGGGAACATTCTTTGTCATCCTCATTGTTTCTCTTTTTGGGCTCTTTCTGTCGCTCTTTCTTTCTTCCTTTCTTTCTTTCTTTTTCGAAACACCTCTAGGAAAGGAATCGTGAATGACTATGTCAGTCCACAGAGGTGGGTAAACATGTTATTCCAGTCTGTTCTTCCTTCCTTTCCTGTTTTCTCTCTCCCTTGGTATTTCTCTCTCCATCACACAGGCACACAGACACACACATACACACACAAACACATTTCTCTTTTTAGGCACACGTAAATGCAAGGGAAATTGAACAATTTGTTGTTGCCATTCTGCCAGGAAATATAAAAAAAGAACGTCTGTAGAGCATCAAATGCGGGGGATACTTTAATTTGAGAGCGAACCCGATAACTGATAATGGCGGAATGCTCGGCCAGGCTTTAACAACATCTGTCCAAGGTTTCAGGCCATTAAAAAGCTTGAATATATTTACAGGTACTCTCTAACTCCAAACAACCAACCCAGTACCACAAAAAAACAACCCAAACCCAATGCCCTGGCTGGCTTTGTTCCAGGAAAGCCTAGGCATTTTTTTTGACAACTAGCACTTCCCTCAACAGCACCCAAGCCCTACAAACCAAAACCTCTCAAAGTACAAAGCCTCTCTAATCTTACCAATGCATACGTTGAATGTCTCTCACTTTCTTAGCTGAGCTCTGTGTGCAACTATATTCCTCTCAGGGCCGGCATGTCACAGTGTAGTCACTCAGGGGCGTGGCAGTGGAGTACTGTTATAGCAGCCCCAGGGGAAGAGAGAATACAGCAGCTATTTTGTCGTGCAGGTTTCATGAAGGTGAATCAAGCGAGTCCTTGTGCTCCTTAATTGGGGCGGGGTGGAGTAAGAGTGCAACGAGTGCAACAGTGGGGTGGCGCGTGCCCAAAAGCCCTCATAACTTACTGTAAACATAAACACATGGGCTACCAAAAGAGCTCCCTTGTCTCCCGTCTGGCAACATGCGTGTCCTCCTCCCCCTCTGCCCTCCAAACACGTGGACGTTGCATGCAAGCATGCTGTCGCGGGACGGCCTGGTAATTGAAGCAATCCAACCCCTTTATGAAACGCTGCTTTGATCAACAGCAGTCTAGCAGTAGATTATACAATTCCCCCTTGAATACAGTGGCATTGCCATTCCAATGTCCGCCACCACCACATTTCTGGTCTCTGCTAAAGAGGCCTGTGGTTTTCATCTCCTGCACCCTCAATCAAAACACAAACCTTCCGTTTAAGCGTGTCATCGATTTGTGAATGAAAAACAGACATTGTTCTCAATAGTGTCCAGGTCAGCCAAACCACGGGACAGAACAAAGCGGTAGTCATTGTTCTAGGAAACACAATGATTTTTGATCGAGCAATGACCCACAAAGCATATCCAGAGAAAACACCCCTCTCGATAAAGAAACAAAACTCTCTCAAAGAGACACAAGCCAAGAAAATATAAACCTTCGTCCCTGTGAAAACAGACCAATTCTGAACTCTGTTCTTTTATCCGGCAGCTCAGACACTCGCAGGTTCTCCCTCATAAACGATGGTTATCTGTAATTTTCTCGGGTAATTCCAGACAGCACCTGGCAGTTCCCTCCGAGCGATAATCCTTTCACAATTCAATTTGGAGGTCCTGGTAGACGCTAAGCCCGGCCAAGAAGAACCCAGACATGTCTGGACGTGCTGCGGTCTGGACAACCAGGGCAGGCCCCTACCTCTCCTCATTTGTCCTAGATATTTCAGGACCCTGGGTCACCCAGTAGGGGCGCTGTTTGGGTGGGCCTCGATGCCTTTAGGTGTCTCTGAGAAAATGTTAATTTTTTTACTACCTTGGCAGCAGCCAAACGACCAGGCAGCCGTCCCGTCGGCCTGGACAGATGTGAAAACACCTTCTATTACGGGATGCTTCTCTATGCTGGACCTCACTGAGTGGAATCCCCAGCAGGTCCTGCTCTAACCCTTCCCATTATTCACGTTGTCAGGAAGAATCATGAGTAGGTTCTCATCCCATCCTGCAACTGTAATACTCTCCCTGTTGTTAAAAAAACAATGACACACACGCATAAGTGATACACAGTATGCCCACTTCAATACGTTTCCTTAATGCAGTTTCTTTCATTGTGTCTGACTCCAACTGCATTATTCATTGAAGCGTAATGTAACTAATCTCGACAACAGAGACAAATCAAAATCCCAACCTCCCCAACAACTACCCAACTAAGACCCAGTTACCAGCCAGCCGTACGTCAGGGGAAGGCTGAGAGCTAACACGACAAGGTCACAGTTAGACTCCTTCTCACTACAACCTGATGTCTTGCCTGCACAAAGGTACACTGTCCTCTAATCCCTGATGGCTGTGGCTATGGGAGGTGGGAGTTAGCCAGAATGGAGACTCCTGTTACCGGGAAGGCCAGTGACAGTGGAGACGGAGGCAGACAGGACAGTCGGTCTCAGGCGGGTGTTCTGGAGGTGTGTTTGTGAGGGACAGGGGAACAAGTGAGGGGCACGGCACCTCCCTGCTCGGGGAAGCAGGGATTCCCTTTTGCGTTGTGAGTCATGGAAATGAACACACACCTACCTACACAAAAACACACAAGCACACACTCACACACACTCACATCAACGCAAGTGCAACACATATACTGTTACTGTGTGGGCATTCAAGCGTGCACACCATACACACTCACACACAACATACCCATGCGGATGCATGCACACACACGCCCTGCACAAGACCTTTGGGAGTTCTTTATTGGAATATGCATTGGAAAATTGTACATGGGCACAACCAGCACAATAAACTCTCTGTGGCAACAGCAGGAATCCACCATTCCGTATTTATGAGCGGGATCGTTAAACATTTTCTCACACCACTGCTTTGGCAAAATAACAATAAAAGCCTTTTGACACAAAAAACACAATTTGAAAAATAAAAAACTGCATACTGCTAGTTAGCGTACGCAGAAAGCGACTGGGGACCGACCCAAAAGAAGATCCACCCCCCCCTCAGGGATCCTCAAGGGCTTCCCATCCCAGAGGGTTCCTCAGATATAGACTGAAAGACAAGAGGCTGGTTGGAGGAATGGAAAGAAAGAGAGATGGATGGAGGGAGAGAGAACGAGGGAAGCCTGCCCTGAGGGTGTTTCCATGGCAGGATTGCTTTGGAATATAATGCTCCCACCAGACAGAGGGTAGCCCTCGTCAATAACAAGGGGAGCCGACACACCCATCAACATGAGCCAGTGGAGAAGGAGTCGCTTTGGCCCTAAAAATCCCCTGGCTTAAGACTCAACGGAAACCAAATTAAATGGACACAAAGGAACCACTCACTTAAATGGACGGCTTTATCCAATCGAACGCCTTGTAAATCTTTTCAAAGAACAAGCATAACAAACACGCAACTACCCCTTCCCCAGGAAGAGATCAGGGTTGATCAGGGGGGGGGGGGGGGTATCGCCATCCAAACCTCTCACATAATCACTTCCTGTTTTGAAAAACAGTTACACTGGTCTATTGTGTAGCAGTGGGAGGGACTTGGGGCACCCAGCCACCCACTCCACCTTGAGAATCCCTTGTAAGAAGCATAACAATGCATCCGTTTCCGTCTCCCTGCTTTAAGTAAGTCACCATGGGTGATGTGATCACGTGCTTTTAAGTCTGCTCCACCATAGCCTGCATCGTGTCTCCCGCCGCTACTCCAAAGCTGATCAAGGAAATTGCTGTTTGTAAACCTACCGCTGCATCAACATCTGGGAGCAGTCGCTTCGCCCTCCCTACCACAAAATAGGTTGGAGAGAGGATAACCAAAATACTCTGGAGTGAGGGATTGCAAACATCCACACAAGCATGCACCATATACACACGCTCAAAGACGAATACACACACACAGATACATACACATTCCCAAACACAGTCACACTAGCGTCCAGTCACACGCTGCATTTGTGATCCATTCCTGCGCTCAACAGGCAATGGAAACTCCAGCAAATGTAAATGTGCTGGGTTAAAAATACAGCGCATTAATGTGCACCACATGTGGCTCTCTGGCAGGATGGTGGATATTTTGACGGCCGGGGAAAGAAGGGAGACAGAGGGAGTAGTCCTGGGGTTTCTCCAACAACACAAACCCAAGCATGCACACACACGCACACAAAAAGGGACACGTACACACATGATCACGCACAAACTCGACTGTCTCTTCAGCATTTTTACTCCAGAGATCCTGATCTAGTGTAGTACCTTGGGATTTTTCCAGGAACACCACCTTGGAGTCGTGCTGGAAGTTGTGTCCACTGAGGAGCATCCTCTCACCCCCAGGAGCAGGACAGGTCTCCAGGCTCTGCTTGTCCACCAGGGGCAGCTCCTGAGCCGATCTCTGGGCTAGGAAGACACAATAATAGAAAGGGGTCCTTGATTCTGAGCTAGCACACACACACACACACACACACACACACACACACACACACACACACACAAACACACACACACACACACACACACACAAACACACACAAACACACACACGAACAAACACACACACACAAACAAACCCACACACACACACACACACAAACACACTCAAACTGACCTACTCACCATGTGAACCTGAGCATCCAGATAGTTAGAATGAGATTGTTTAGAACTAATAGAGTTATAATAAGATTGTTTGGAACTATTTGGGAGTTCATTTAATTACTTTTGTAATAATGCAAAAAGCAGTGGAATTTCCCTTTAACAATTAACCAACACACTGTTTTTCTGTCTGACAGTAAATGCTAGTGAGAGGAAACAATCATTAAGCCCTCCTTTACTCATAATTCCTAAAACATGGGGCTGTGTTGGATGAATTGTAAAAATGTACCAGACGGTAATATCCGAATCTGAACACAATAAACAGATACAGTATTTCAATAGCTGACTGATGGAGACTGACAGTTGTCTTTAGGGATTAGTAAGCCTGACAGGTTGAAGCATTCTGGATCAGTGAGATTCTAAAAGGCACACACAGTACTACTACAAAATACTTTCACAGCACAGGGGCCAACCTTGACCTCTTTATCAAATAAATGACGGCTGCCTACAATGATATATGTCAGTAAACAATTACAGTAATAGAATTGCAGACTGACCAGACACAAAAATAAAACAATAAAACATCTGGTCTTTTCCCATGTGATTGAGAAGTCAAATGCAGTGAAACCATAAAGCCAGTGGTGCTTACCAAATGTCTAAATGGCCATTACAGTAGACAGATGCTGCACATTTAGTGTACAAGTAGTTTAAACCTGAACGTGAAATTTCAGGGATTTTGAATCAATAACATTTTATTCTTGCAGTATGGAAGAACTGACAGTCAGGTTGACTTTGTAGTTTTGAGAGGATTTAAGCGGTTTCCTTGCGTCAGAGAAGCCAATCAATCACATAAATATAATTCAATGAAAGGAAGAAGTAAATTGACTGAGATTTAGTTCAAGCAAGGTAGCAAGTAACAAGAGGCATCGAGGCCCAAATTACAAGCTCGGATTCAGAGCTGCCCTTTCTGTGGGGAACCCAGATAGAGACTGTGTACTCACAGCACTCAATGGGGTTGGATGTGGTTTGCAGGGACACTGTTCTTCCCGAGGGCTGGTTGATGTGGACACGGAACATCATCCTTACACGGGTGTTCTTACGGCCAATGTCAGTTTCTCCCTTGCGAAGCTCTATGTCCGAGTTACGCAGTTTCAGGATGCCAGCACAGTCAATTCTGGAACGTGAACATATGACAAAGTAATGACTATCCAAGTAATGACTATCTAAGTGACAGAAAACAACCATTAGCCATTTAAGATCTTTGATGTAAACAGAGTATACGTTAGTCATCAGCATTCTCGACACGGTCGTCGGTATGCAGTCAGAAGATTAACACCATTATCCTGGAGAGTTTACACAAGACTCTAATGGCTTTCAGGCGTAATCCCACACATATAGAAAGTAGTCAGTGTTAACGTTAAATGTTTTATGAACAGCGTTTTATGGTCTATAAGAGAACACCTCAGGGGAATGTCCCTAAATTAAATGTTCATCTACCCTTTTCCCAGCCAACAGCCCTGACTGTAATTATGTTTCAAATAGTCTTTGAGCCTTCATCAGAAACTAAATAAATGTTGACTTTCTCACCAACTCCCTTATTTGGCCAACATTCTCTCTTGACATTTGCTACTAGAGAAGTAATCAGGGGTGAATGTAATCTGTTTGCCTGATAGTTGAACAGTGGTATGCTCAAAGCTTGGACTGTACTTGAGGCATCTGTTTAAGTACATGAATTCTAAGTCTGCTATGCCAAGGCTTAACATAATGCCAATTTAAAAAGACAAACACATTTTATTTTGAATAGAACCGCTTGACCTAATTTCACTTAAAGATGAATGAACATTTACTCCCGGCTGATTCAGCTGGTTTGGTTAATTTATAGGTAAGAACAATTGAAATGTAAGACATACTGCAAATATACCCGGTTCAAATTGTAAAAACTGAAATTATTTTTGAAATATAATAATAATAATAATAATAGATGTGATTTATATAGCGCTTTTACAGGTGCTCAAAGACGCTTTACAAGACAAAGTAAAACAAAACAAAACAAAACAGAACAGAACAAAAATAAAT
>JAVQIZ010035503.1:0-14241 GCA_036023535.2 Galaxias brevipinnis
GGAATTCGCAATGCAGCCTCTGAGGCCCACTCTCCCTTTGTACTTGTGTGAAAATATGCTTTCTCATCTAGATAGAACTGCCTCAAAGTGATTTATATCCGAGGAAAAGGGGAAAAAACGATTACCGACTGTCACTCTATAAGACACTATTTACTACTAAAAAAGAAGTTGCTCAACGTTTCAGTCAGTTTGTGCAAAAAAATTAAAATTAAAATTTTGTACACAATATATATTTTTTATTTATAACCTTCATTTCACCACAAAAGATCCCATTAAGATTCAAAATATATTTTGCAAGGGAATCCTAGCAAAGATAGGCAGCAGCACAGAATCAAAACAAGTGATAGCAAAAAAACCTGTCAATTTAAGACCTTTCATCCTAATCATTTTCACTCCAGGTCATTTAAAATGCATTAAAAAGCAGGAAGATAAATCAAATCATTTATTTTCAAAATGTTCTGCAACATATTCCAGCTCAAATATGTGAATATTGTGTTTAAATGTATACAGAATAAACAGATAATGAGAGAACATGTAAATATAGAGAAAGCACAGACACTAAGGTATGAAAATAATAAAATGGTGGTGAGAAGGCTATAAAAGCGTGTAAAAATTTAAAAGAAAATTGTTAATTTAAGTATTTTTATGTCAATGGCAAGCACATTTCTAAAATAGAAAACATTTTGTTAAATGTAATTTTGCAATTTATCTACCCTGTCAAATATTTTTGTATGCAATCAGGACATTTTTATCGTTGCACATGTTGAACATAATGTTGAAATGTTGACCTTACTGTATTTCAAACCTGGACATGTTTTAGCCAACTGCTTTTATAACTCATTATCAATTGTTCAATAAGCATTAATAACAGGAAGAAAGACAAGAGGAGCATCAATTTCCCAAATTATACATAAAATGTTGCTAACAGTAAAGTCATCTTTATAGTATGAGAGTGGAACTGAGAGTGAGAGATCACACTTTGAGCTGACTGAAACAGTTGCAAAATGCCTTCGGGGAGATCCCTGCTTGAACTCTGTATATGACACCTGTGATCATTATTGCAGCTTTCCAACCCTGTGAAGCGTAGATAAATTATCACGTGTACTCGAATGGCACTCTTAATAACCTTCCGATGAAGACACACGCAGTGACGAGAGACGTGATGAACTGTCAGGGACCTCGCATGACGAAACGTGGGATTCAAACGTTACCAGCAGAGTTGAACTTCACTGCTGCACACACAAGCTCAACCACCACAAAGACATTCCGGTCATCTGGGGCAATGCCTCTCGCTCCAAAATAAACATTACGTTTTGTTTCGAGTATCCTGAGTAGGGGGGGTGGGGGGACAGACAGTGGGGGAATGGGAAGAGAGTGTCAAGCCAAATACTTCCTCTTGACTCTGTGATTTAACGGTGGATTCACCAGGTGTTCAGAGTTCTCAAAACAACATCCAGCAACAGTCAGTCCTCCTTTCTCAGACATACAGTATGTCATCAGAATTCAGACATTTTAAGGAACTGTAGGCTTTAAACAGTAACAACGACCACAAAAATAAAATACTGTTCATTGAATTGTATTTAATGATGTCCGTGCCTGGTAGTATGAGCTAGATAGGCCTATAAATAGAGCAACAGCCTGCCATGGTAACAAACAACCGCCCAGTAGAGGATCGGTTACAGGAGAAGCAACTTTTTATAGGTCACAAAACTTCCAGTTGCCTAGGAAACAATGAGGAGGGATAGCAGTGTTTTGGACGCAGAACAGGTAGGGCCAGTCAGGCTAATTAGAGAGACCGTTTGCTTGAATGGAAGTTATCAGAGAGATGGTTGGGGTAATTGAGGGGTTTGTTCATTCACTGGCCAGGGATTGTTCTGTCCTCCACTATGGCTGCACCTGGACTGGCACAGCGTACACTGCTCACAATGGGAAGAATCGGCCATTTGTTTTCAATAAGCTTTGGGAAGAGCGCTATACAGCTGTCGGTCAAAAGACAGCCCCGACGGATACACACGATCTTAGCGCGAAAGTAAACATCAGTTTGAATGCCAAAATCCAATATTACCAGTAAAATAAAAGTCAAATGTTACCAATTTTGTATAATTATATAGTTTTAAGCAGCAATAATTTAATATATAAACAACGTGCATTTACCATGTCCAAACCCCACTTTTCTTTTCCAAACTTTCTTCATGTAAAAGTCTCACTAAGTTCACATAGCCACTCTTACATCCTAGGCCATCCATTGCATGATGACAATGCAATTTACAAAATTACAAGCTAGCTGAAACCCTGCCCCAAAGAAGCCTCAGACTCAGCTTGAATTATTAATCAGCTATTGATGAGGGCCTAATAAATGCACTCGGCCAACCAACCCAATGTCATTCTCGTGTCCTGCCGCAGACAACCACAGACCTCAAAGTCGCAGCCTAAATCTTCATTTGTCAGGTAAGGTCAAGATGATGAGTTAAACAAGCACTTTTATCACTTAAATAGATACCTTTAATGATCTGGGTTGCCCTAAACGTTTGTGCAGTATATTATGAAGGGGGACTTGGCAAAACAAGACTTCCAAAGCCAGCTAATTACAGTTTCACACTGTGAGTCAATACTTTCCCCCTATTCTGCTGGCCAGCCACCAAAGTTAGTTAATGTGCTTACTCAAGGGGAATCTTCATGTCAATATGATAGAGGCATACACGAATCAGGAGCATTTAAGTGACATAATCATGATTTCTTATCTTCCTTTAAGTATTAATATAAAAGCCATTCAAACATTGAAAAACTCAGAAAAAAGAGTAAAGTTATGAAGAGGCAATATGCAGTGTCTTCTTATGCAAATATATTTATGGTAAATTTGACAGCTGGAAAGACACACACATTTAAACAGCCTGCGTGTGTGTGTGCGTGTGTGTGTGTGTGTGTGTGTGTGTGTGTGTGTGTAAATAGTAAGCATAGCCGCAGTTCACATAATTTTCTATCCTTAGGGCATATGTTCTAAATCCCTAATAACATGCAGATTATCAAATGTCAATCAAGCCCTTCAGTAGCACTTTGGACTGACCTCAGGGCTCGGCCTTCCATATCTCTCCCACCGTCACTACTGGCAGCTGCACTGCACTTAATAAATTGCACCTTTTACAAAAGGAAAAGGTGATGAATTGAAAAATGTTTAGCCTTTCCATGCATTATTGATGTGGCCTAGCCTCTCGCTCAAATCGGCTGCTAATGAATAATTAAAATTAATCTCATTATGGGAGTTTTCATTATGGGATAATTTAATTAAATGAGAGCCCAAGGACCTCTAAGGGCTGGGAGCCACTGGGGCCCTGTGGCCTCCTCTAATGGGTCGAGGACAGGAGAGTGCAGTGGTAATGCACGGGCCCATACATTATTTAATAGCTCCCTCTAAGTAAGGACAGATCAATGATAACTTGTCATCTCATCAATGTGTTGAAAGCATTCCAAAGCCCAATGCAGAATAGATCCAGAAATCGTAATAGAGAAGACAAAAATGCAGGACTGTGCCACTTTTTTTTTATTTTAATTTTTGACCATTTATTTTTAGAGTTGAAATACACAGTTGCTTTTAAGATGCCTTTGCGATATGCTAAAACAAAAGTAGTGGGTTACACGACAACAGAGTTTGGTGCCTAATAGTTACAGCGCTGATGTAAGGGTACAAAGGTGTCCTGCATTTGATACCAAACAATAAGTGGCATTATAGCCAAACTAAGAGCAATTAAATACTTTTCATAATGAATGTTGGTGGCTTGGTGTGAATCATCTCCAGGACCACTTAGCACTCAATTATGTCACCAAACAAGGACACAGATATTCATAAAGAGTATGACCCCTCAAACAACTTCTCTGTTGGCAAACACCCTTAAACAAATAGTTGTAAAAACAATAGAAGCTAGCAAACGAAATGTATACTCTGAACTGTGAAACCGTTTTAAACAAGCTGTAGTGGATAGTCGATATGTAGTTTCATAGCTGCACATCTATCTAGAAAGCCTATTTAAGTTTAGCACTGCCCTACTTCCCAGTTGTCGGGCAGATTGCACGCACGCATGTAATCAGTTGAGAAGTTCTGTCATCATGTTGTTGCAATAACATTCCAATTCAGATGACAGATGTAATAGACAAAATGGTATCGCGAACATCCACGTAACACTTAGAAAATCAATGTGCTGTATCATCATAACCATTTTTTTTTTACAGTAGTAATTTTTAACTTTACATAGCGGTTTTTAATGTTGTCTATAATGATGAAAGTGATGGGTTCTAATTTTTGAAATTGGTATATTGAAATATGTTGGCCAACATATTTAGTCATTATTTAGCGTTTCTAAGGATAGGCCTGCATACTAAAGAGGAAATCTTCAACATAAACATTACCATTTTGTGAAAACAACTGAGTAATTTGTTTAGCCCCGTAATAAGCTTGGGATGGCACACAATGAAAGAAAGCATTCAGGCTTTAAAATGAATAACAATTGATTGCGTCCCAATAAAAAACGAATTGGCAGAGTGTTAACTGAATTCCCCATAAACGTCTGTAGCAGTCCCTGGCCGCTTTATTGTGTGCTAATGCAATAGAGAACACTTAGCAATAAATGTCTCTCTCTGATGAGCTCACAGAGGCTTTCCAAGATGGCCTGATGCAATTGTAAAAATTAGATTTGAGCTAGCTGCTAATGACTCCTAAAACAAAGGAAAATCTCTAAATGGAATTAGCCTGCCCTCTCTTTCTCTAAATACATCATATGTAAATTACTGTCATTTGGAAAAATATGCCTGCCTGGAAGGTAGAGGCTTCATTAAATATCTCAATAGGTTTGGGACTTAAATACGAACTCCTTTAGGACATTTAAAAAGTTTCATCATAGAGAGGGTGAAGGTGCTGCACCGCAATGAGAAAGCTATCCATTCTTAGTCATTCATACCCGTGGTGATATTTTTGTTTGAAGTTAATAAGGTATTTATTTAAAAGTGACATTAATATGTCGCCAGCAATGTCATTAAACCATGAGTCAAATGGTCTTCTAATGAAAATGTTAATTATTAACACAATTCTAAAATGAACAAAGAAATCCACTTCTGTCTATGAGTGACTCATGTGACCACACACACTTGAACCGTTTTCTGTCCTTCTAACTTACTCAAGCTGTTGTCTGGGACAAAACCAAACAGAAAATGTCAAACAGAACAAAAACGCCAAACTTTATCAACCCAGCCTTCAAGTCTGTTTACGCAGTCGCTTCTGCCACTTGTTTTGGGGGGAAAACATCTCCTCTTAACAACTCGATGGCCATTGAAACGGCTCTCTACTGTTTGTGTAGGGACAAATCAAACAGATGTGTATGACAACTTCACAGAAATCACACAGCAATTAAACAGGATAAGTCATGTTTGCAGTGCTGCTCCACTGTTTCCTAACACAAACAGTCAGGATGCTAGTTGCCTAGCTGCAGGAGGACAAGGCTCTTGTTTGTTCGTAATTCACTTATCTCTGTATTGTTCTCAGTTTATCCCTGTTTAACCACTGGGCTTTGCCATTAGTTTTGCCAGGGTTTGGGGAAAACCTACACAAACACGATGTGACCTCGAAAGACCACAGGAAAATCCTGCGTATCCAGGGGTAGGTCACAGCCATTGGACCTGAAATATAGTATACGAACAAAAACCATGATGCTGGTGATCAAATGATTTTTTTCCAAAAGCAATAGCTGAATGTTTGGCATTGCAGAAGTTTTGCATTTCACAGTGAGTAAAAATGGAGCAGTGGCTGTGTTTCGATGTTATCTAAATGGGACTTAAACTGCACATCTGTTGGTTCTGTAAGCTGTGAATACTACAGATCAGGAGTTTTTAAGTCTGGTACGTGTTGGTGACTCCTGAAGGGTCCACCACTGGGCAGACTGGCAGCTGATGGATATTTCCACTCTTTCCAGCCAGTCCAACAGTTAAAGAGGTGTACGTGAAGTCTAACCTGCATACTCACTGGTCAAGAATGGAAACATTAACTTTCTATTTTGTAATTACCATATTGCACTGTTTTGCAACTGCATTCGTATTTTAGCAATGTATAGGTTAAGAGAGGGATCATGTTTATTTGAATAAAAATACATGCAATTAGATAACTGAATATGAAAACAAAACCAATGGAATATGTGTCAACACAGTTGTATGAATGGGTTTAAACTCATGAATATGACTGTAAATAATAACACTTGTCCTTTTTGATATATTTGTGGGCATATTAATGGAAAATCACAACATGTGTAAAAACATTTAGGCACAGTATATTTCAGAATAACAATAAATCAATTGGGCTTAATGTTCTTGAAGAAGCCAAGTAACAGATTACCGTAATTGAAAGTCCATACTGTGACAAAAATAACTGTTCTTGCACAGGGGCTAGACCCACTGGTGCCTTTTGCTGTCTGTTGGCAAGAACTAAATATATTTTCTGCATTCTGAATGGCATTCCAGTCTAAAGCATACGTGCTAGTAGTTAACAGTGTATGAGAATAAATAGCTTTCCCAGCCAAGCCTTGAGACATGTTAGAGATTGGTGAGTGCAAATATAATGTGTGTGTGTTAACTGTGTTTGTGTATTTCATGTATATGTGTGTATTTTGTGCACTATCAATAACCTGATGTTGTCCTATATATCTGTCTGGATTAGCAACAGTTCAGATCCACAGGCCTTGATAGATATTGACAGACTAATAACTTCTCTGGCAAGGCAATCGCCCATTACTTCTGAGGATCTTCAACACGGAGCCAAAATGATGTCACTCCAGCCACCTGTTCCTCTGAAAAGCGTCACTAGCCTTAAGTAGTTCCGGCAAGCGTCCAAAAACTGAACTTCTGAACCGTAGCACTCACTTTCTCATTTGTGTAGAAGCAGGACGAGTGTGTAGCAACAGGCACTCTAATTTAGTGGTGGTAGTCTAAGGGTTTACATAAGTCATGTTCTGCCCTGTGCCTGTCAATCAATTTACTGATTAGCACACAGTAGGCTGAGGCTGACGCTCTCTCATGTCACTTAAAAGCAGATGATAGCCTAAACGTTTGTAGCAGAATTAAACATTTTGTTCTAGTGGTCTGACATGCAGAAGTTAATCCGCAAAAACTAAACATTTGAAATTGTAATGAAAAATCTAATAATACATATTAATTATCCATCCGCAATGTCTAATGCAAAGTCTTTACAAAAAGCTTTTCTGGTTTTCTTACTGAACAGTAAGAGGATAAAACTGGATAAAAGACCAACCAGTGCTCTTTTAGGTAATTTGTTAATATCAAAAATTCAATCACTTACGAGAATCACACATTAATAATTTGTTAATAATAAGTACTGCAATTGACAGGCAGCCACAGAAATAATAGCTGAGCTCAATAGATCTAATCCGCTGTCTGTCAGGGGGGGAAACAAAATGCTCCTCTACTTACAGCGTCTGTCTTCAGAAGCAAGTTGCACTGCAGGTGCACTGTAAATATACATTTCCTTTGGATTGGGGTGGAAAATAGCCTCGCATGCACTTGTGGACCACACACTGCTTTTAGTCTCTCCTGCCAAATGTGTGGTTTGCTTACATCATTGGGCTTTATGCGGGCCAGCTTCTCTCCCTCTGTCGTCAGGGCATTTGTCAGGATTGAATGATACGCACAAAAATAGATGCGTGGATTCTGAGTTTCTTACACAGCACTGTAACGCTTAATCTCACTAGAGGGAGGACTGTATATTTCAATAGTCTTGAAAATTTTGATTTTAGCTGTAAGTGAATAATATTGAAAAAAATACAGGTAATATTGGCATTGTCTTTCTTCCACATGTGATTTTTCTCTGTCTCTGAGCCTGGTCAAAACACAAGCATTGTTTACCTGTCGGTTACAAGCTGAGCCCTCTATAGATGGCTTCTATTAGGCACCTTCCTGTTCTAGGGAGCAGGTCTACGACGGAGAGTAGCGTAGCAGGTTCCCAGTCACGGGGAGGCCTTGATGAAATCACCTCCCACACAGGATGAGGTGCTGACAGTGGAGATCAAGGCACTCTATAGTTATTCCAGGAGTCTAGCCCCACTGCCTGAGCCATACAAGAGGCAGATAAGCCACAGACACATGAGGGACACTATCTGCACTGTGCTCCACAATAGTACCTGCAGTAATGTTTCAATCGGGCTCACACAGGAAGAGGAGGATAATGCCGGCAGAAGGGGGCGGTGTTTCCTCAACAGAGCAAGACCATCGGATGTAATAATTTTGAAATACATTTTATAGGCACTGAGGAAGATACAGTGCCACATATTGGAGGGCTGACAGGAAAGTGCTATTGGAAAGTTATTCCACTATTAAGGCATACAGAGAAGTATATAGAGCAAAACAGAGGGACTTTGTGACCCTAATATGCAATGCCTTAGACAAAATTTTGTACATTTTCCATTCACAAATCTGGCCCAAGTGTGTGCTAATAGAGAGAGGTTTGCATTGATTTGTTAAAATTGTTTGACCTGTTTGGGACTGCTAATGCAATACCCCTTCCAAGCCTGCCTCAAAACCCATATTGTATGAAACATATTAAGTCAGCTACACGGCAGCACACGACTGTTTAAAACCTGAAATTACTATGCAGTGCATAAGTAACTCATTTCACAAACGTCTAGCAACCAGTGTGCAACACAC
Source organism: Galaxias brevipinnis (assembly GCA_036023535.2). Taxonomy (NCBI): domain Eukaryota; kingdom Metazoa; phylum Chordata; class Actinopteri; order Galaxiiformes; family Galaxiidae; genus Galaxias; species Galaxias brevipinnis. The sequence continues at coordinate 8,695 of JAVQIZ010035503.1, forward strand.
CACCCCTTTTTCTACAGTACGTGTTAAGGTGTCGATCAAGTGTAAAACGGGCTATTTTTCTTCAGCAATGCCTTTTTGACTCGGATGACATAATGCTGGAGTGAGTTAAGACTGGAGGGACATTCTTCACTCTCACTTTTACACAGCTATTTAAGAACAGCAGCCTTTCACACCGAGTTCAGCAGGAAGAGGCAATAAAAACGAAATGGGCGAGACCTACAGTATTTCATAATTAATAGGTAGCTGTGAGAGAGAAAGGGGGTTGGTGGTGACGCAAAAAGGTCAACATCATATAAAAGCGATCGTTCATTCCCCAGAAGAAAAAAAACAAACAAAAAAAAAGCCCACTATATGATTTCTTAGCAAAATCTTAATCACAAATTTTTAAATATGTGTCCGGTAGTTTTTCAGCTGTTATTGCTTTGCTTTGATTAACTGGAGTGGAGGTCGTGCCGAGCGCCTGTTTCTCTGGCAAACGGTCTAATTTGTTACTGAGGTGGTCCCTAGCTCATAGCAGGGCACCACCTGCAAGCTCTACTGTAAATTACTTGGCGGGCCTAATTACCCATGTCCGTAGTATTACTATAAACCTCTAGCGCTGTGCTAACTCTATTGTCAGGTACTTCATCAAGGTAACCAGATTTATTTCCCTGGTCTAACTCAAGGGAGTGACAGCAGCGAAGTTATAAGTAATTTGAATTAAATATATCTGGGCATTTAAAGCTATAACATCCTTATTAAGAAAGGTAAGACTTGCAAATCGAAAATGATAATGACATCAACCGATATCTGAAAATGGCTCTTCTTGTATCACGGGAGCGTCATGAGGCAGAATAGAAACAGCTGCTGCTCACATTGACCTTACCTGGGGGGCATGGTGATATTATGCCAATCAAGAACACTAAGTCACAGACCAGAACTAGAGCTGAGCGAGGTCATTATTCTTCTCCACATACTGGGGCTGGAACAAGGCTCCTCTCATACCTAAAACAAATAATAAGTTAAATGAATAAATACAACAGTGAGCATGACACAACTCCATACAAACTAATAAACGTAAAATTATATAACTCTTGTTCTGTGAATTATATCCTTGAAATCCATAAAATGAAGCCAGTAAAAATTATGATTTTACGAAAAGTTAAATACACATGAAGAAGACAATGCAATTAGTTGTCCGTGTTGTTTTATCATATTTATTGTGCTTATGGGTAAAAGAGAGAGATGAAGAGAGAGAGAGACTGCCCTGCAAAAAATAAAAATTAAAAAAGATAAAAAAGTGGGATGCAATGTACTGGCAAGAAAAAGTCCTACATATCAAGCAGTAGCAGTGCTGAGAAAGAGCTCATTTAGGTAGTTTGTCAGTACATTCGAGGAGGTGAGGTGATCAGTACAAAGGGGATGTGGTCTGTGTTGAGATGTCAGGAGCATAATGGCTGGCTGAGTCATAGGTTATAAAAAGCTGTCATTAGGGATTTCTACCCCCACAAGCTCATCAGAGAGGACCAGTGAATTATTTATTAACCTGGAAACTCAAAACTGCCTGGTTTTCTGCACGCATACTTTTCTCTGGGTTGTTTAATAAAATGTTGAGCTAATTATTCACACAAAAAATAGTGAAGATTAAGCACACATTTATTAGGTCTAATACACAAACAGAAATGTATTTGACTAATGTACCTAATTAAGTATTTCAAACACACAGTGTGTTAGCTTTGTTACATCACTAATACCCTGGCCTACACCTTCAGTAAGGAGTCTGTGGTAAATTAGAGTTTTAGTAATAATTTGGCCTGGTATTTATTTTGTCCTGTATCAAAATGACCATCAAATCAGTGTTAATGAAGAGTTGGAACAGAGTATTATTTTCCTGTATGGCTAGTTTGTCTTTTTTTAAAAATCTTTCTAAGGTCACAACAGAGCATAACCATAATAACTATTTATGCTATGCTATGCTAACTATTATCTATGCACCAGAGTTACAAAGTCCAATTTGCCAAATTCCTCTTTCACCAGTGATTATTCCGGCTATAGTAATGGCTAAATCGATGTAAATCAGCTCAGGCATTTTTTCTCCACTTTGTTTTTTTCTGAGTATATGAAAACAGTTAAAAAATCCCATGGGCCAGTGAAAACGATCCTTCCACTCCAGTCGCCTGCTCTAAGTCAGCCATAACATTCCAGACTTCAAAAGAGGGCTTTGCCTACCAGGCCATTCCAGTGTCCGAGCCTCCATGGCCCAGGAGAGTTTGGTTATTTGGTTAAATTAATTTCTGGAGTCTGCCTGTGTAGCACAAGCAACCCCCCACCTGACAGCGAATTAGTCTAACTACCAAACACTGAAAATGCATGAGGCTAAAGTAGAGAAAACACCCAATGAAGTAATCAAGGAGGTAATCGAGGATGAAATGCTGTTTGTTAGCTACTTCATTTGTTTGTGATGCAATTTTGATATAATTGAGACTTTAGGGGGGAAGAGATAAACATATTTGTGGAATAAAACAAAAGTCTAAGACTCTTGATTTTAAGGTGTGTAGCTTAACTTAAGTGCTATAGAAAACAATCTGACTGGTGCTGATAGTTTATGAAAATACCCTGATCAATAAACAAAACAAAAAAATATCAGAAAAAACATATTTAAAAAATGTTGTATAGCTGGCATTGAGAGGGAAACACAGGCCATTACTGACAGAAAATTATGCAAACAGATGAAGACAATCCAGAGTTAATGGTCCGTGTCATTTCCAGTTAGTCAGAGAGCGTCCAAGGACACTATAGGGGAGACTGCGTGGCCCCAGTAATTGAAGGAGCATGTAACTTCAAAAGTAAGAAGAAAGCACTAAGGAATTTTGAGCACATGACATGAATCTATAGTAACAAAAATAATAATAATGGGAACACTTAAAAGTGGCCTCCAATGGAGTAGGTCTCAGCTAGACAGTTGTCAAAACTAATCATAATATTACAGTAGGCCTCTGTGGTGCTTCGGCGAAAGCTATATGACTGCGAAGTATGTGCGCTGCTGACCTAAGCCACTAGCCATCATAGGCCTACCGCTTGTGTCATACACACTAATCACTTGACACACCTGTTCACAATCAAATGTCAATGAGGGACCGGGAAGTCGAGGAGGTATTTAAATTACCTGAGGCCGAAATTACTGTGCTTGTCGGACGAGGTGATGGGAAAGTGCTTGAAAATTTCAAATAATAATAAAAAAAAAATAGGTAAAGGTAACTGTGAAGGCATTGCGGATAGGCGAACAATATGATAATAGCCGTGTCATATATTACTATAATCTTATCAGATGCAAAGAGTAGGAAATTGCATCCATGAGGCGTTGCGTAGCTCGAGTCTAACCTGAATTTTTTTAAACACAGACTGGCCAGTTAATTAGGCTACAACTCGTCGAAATGTATCATCTTCTCCAAATATAATTAGCAATTCTGTGTTATTTCAGTTCTTCCGTCAGGTTAAGTCAAGTGGAAGTCAATGATCAAGCTAGCAAATTTACATTCTGCGAAACCAGAAAGAATCTCGGTAGAGGAGCAAAGTACCCTAGGCAAAGACGAATTGAAATATGAAATCCAAGATGGCCGTAGGAGATCCTATTAATAACAACATAACATGTTAAATAATGGAACAATACGGCAAAGTATCCTGTGTGATTAACGTCACAGTTTCGCCCTGGTCGGCAATGCCCGATGTTGTCCATCTCTCGGGGTTGCATGTCTTCGTTGTTGGGAACTGTCGCCCCATCTGACAAACCGCACTTGGTCGTGCAATGACAGCTATATCGTGAACATTTTGTTCCCTTCAATTAACATGGATTAATTTGTGTGGTATGGAGGAGTATTCCATTGGATTAAGACATTGGCCGATTAAATGTTTCCCAAACGAGCACTAGAATGCTACAGTAGGCCTACTATGCAATGTCTATTATGAATGATGTCTGATTGGGAACCTTTGCATTAGGATAATCAATTAAAAGCTCGTCTGATCCGTGTTAATGACCAACATTTTACTAGTCACCGATAATTACCCCGCTCATTAAGGACAAATCAGTGCCCGGAGTTTGCCAAGGTCAAACAGAGCTCTGAAAGTATGAGTTTTTTTTTTTGTTTGTTTTTTTTAAATTTTATTTTATTTTTTTGTCTCTGAGGAGTGTTGGATGTAGGTCATGGTGTGATCATTACCTACTTTGGCAGTTTATATGTTGTTATTGCAATGTAATGTAACTGTATCTCATTACGTTTGCCAAAGTCGCATCAAGATAGAGTCCTCAGCAAGCAAGGAGGGAGTTATTTATTTGTTGCGTAGATGAGTGAAGAAATATCATGGTGTTGGTTCTGTTAAAGGAATAGTCTGTTTCTATTAGATTTATAGATTTTTTTTTAAAAACTCAACTGTGATTTTAAAGACACAATACTTAAGTATTCTTAATTTTTTTTAACATCTTCCAGCTGAAGGAGTAGATCCCACAAATCCTTACAGTCCACTGTGTCTTGCACCACCACAACCTTGTGGCCAAATCTAAAAGTCAATCTTCCTACAAGTCTCTCATAGTTGTTAAAATAAAATAATAAAATCCCAGGCCCTGAATGACACACTGTTCCAACAGCTGTGTCAGGAAAACACGAGACATGAGCGTCTTATTCTCCATACTTTGATTTTGTGAGCTGTTTGGCTGCATCCTGGAGCTCCTGGAGGAGATTGATTGATTGATTGATTAAGCTCTCGGGTGAAAAGGTGTTATCCAGCCACTGCGACATCATGTACCTTGCTGGTCTTTTTGAAATGATAAACGAAGTCACGCAAAATCTCCAAGGAAATGGTGCGAGTCTAGTCCAGTGCAAGGCAATCATTCACAGTGTCTAGACAGGATCTGTACAGGCAGAGCGCTGGCAGGATGCAGTTTACTAATTTCGCACAGTGAACTAAGCTTATCTCCTATTCTCCAGGCCTACTACTATAATTAATATATTTTATTTATGTGAATCCATTGTGATGTAATGTTTAGTAAATTGAATTCTGCACCAGAGAGCAATTTGCTGGTTGGACTCATTGCAGGTATATGAGGCTTGCATGGACGACTGCCCTCTCATTTACACGACCACCTGAGAATGGTTAAGGCTTCAGGGACCTCCTAAACCTAGATTTTGGCGTTTTGGGAGGTACAGCCCTTTTAGGCGGACGTGACCGAATGCAAGCCCCCCCCCTATCCAGGAGCATCTTGTCAACATCCAGTGGGACGATGAGGCCCAGGCTACTTTTCCGCACCTCTGTCTGGGGCTGGATGTGGGTCATATATGCCCCGCATTACCCAGCTCTCTGGGAGAAGACCAGGCTCTTTCTTCTAGCTTTTCCATCAACATATCTAGTTGAGTGAGCTCTGATAGGGAAACTCTAATTGGGTAATAGAAAATCTGTTATTTTGTGCAATGAGGAAGCCAAGTAAAGCTAAGGCAACATTTCACTGTGGAAAAATGTAAACACAAATAAAACATTTTGTTCAGATAATAAAACTATGTATTTTTTAATTGTGTG